>NW_023395857.1:3140000-3141857 GCF_014083535.2 Vespa mandarinia | reverse complement strand
CAGCATAGCAGCAACAGCGGCAGGCAGGCAGACAGGAGGCGCACTACTACACAAAGTTTCATGGCACGCGTGCGCGTTTCTCTGTGTGCGTATTCACCGCCACCGCACCGCCACTACCGCCTCCATCACCACCACTACCGCCTCCATCACCACCACTACCGCCGCCGCCGCCACGCGAGATAGTTCGTTAGTATAGTCGCGGATTGGCTGGAAAGAGGAGTGAGAGAGAGAGGGGGTTTAGAGGGGGCAAGTGGCATGAGTAGAATGCGATGACGACGATGCGATAGACCGACAGGACGACGAGAACGTTAAAGAGAGAGAGAGAGAGAGAGAGGGGGACAGACAGACAGGCAGGCAGACAGACAAACAGACAGACAGAGAGAGAGAGAGAGAGAGAGGAGAGATGACAAGGAGGTCGGAAGGAGGGAAGTGAGGTTTGACTCGACGTCGACGTCGACGTCGCGAGAGAACGCGAGTCCGGGACGTGCCTGTGGCGTCGACGGTGTAGCTAGACGACGCCTGACGTCACACCTTCTCCTCCACTACCAGCTTGTTACAGAACGATTTACTATCTCTCTCTCTGTCTCTCTCTCTCTCTCTCTATTTCTCTCATACCTTCATACATGTATATATGCGACTCTATACTCGGTTGTGGCGATCGAACTGGACCGATCTTTCATCCATGTTTTTTTTTGCTTTTCCTTTTTTCTTCTTCTTTTATTACTTCTCTCTCTCTCTCTCTCTCTCTCTCTCTCTTTTTTTTTTTTTTAAATATAGATTACGGAATGACTATATGTACGAAGAGACACAGAGATATTCCACCAATAATCTTTATTCGATTGATTGAAAAATTTGGAATGTCTATTTACAAAATTAGAAATGTAATATTTGTAATTTCTCCCGTATATAGGTTATATTATTATATAGGCTTAGTTAATACTCTTATAATTTTCTTTATAATATTCGATGACAATTCCTTTTTATTTCTTTTTCTGTTGCTTCCCCTTCTTCTTATTCTTTTTTTTTTCTTTCTTTCTTTTTTTATACTTTGTTTATTCGCTCATTCGTTGATAATAAATAAGTGTTATATGTTCCATACCGTATATATATATATATATATATCTAATCACTTAATGGGAGTTAATACGTAACGCGATAGCTATTCGAGTGATGTGTTACAGAGATATTATTGATCTAAGACTTGATCTAGTACATTTTTTTTTCCTTTTCTTCCTCTCTTTCTTTTTCTCTTTCTCTCTTCTCTTCCTTCGCAATCCCTTCTTTCCTTTTCTAATCTCAATCCGGTTCGAATAATCCAAGAGAAATAATATACGTTTTATATCGAGAAGAAATATGGTAAACTCTTATCTCTCGTCTTTGGTTTAAAGTTCGTTCGAGTTAGTATCATCGTCGTCGTCGTCGTCGTCGTCATCGTCGTCGTCGTCGTCGTTGTCGTTGTCGTTGTCGTTGTCGTTGTCATTGTCGTTTTTCTTGAAGACCGCGAAATAATAATTCCCATTTATCTCCTGTTTATATATTTTTTTAATTTATATTTAATTAGTTTTGATTAGAGGATAATTCTTGTTGGAAAAAAATAAAATAATATAATATAAAAGTAAAAGTAAAAGTGAAATAAAAATCAAATGAAATGAAAAAAAAAAATGAAACATAAATAAATAAATAAATAAGTAAATATGAAGAGAAATCTAACGGGTTATATCATATATATATATATATATATATATATATATATATATGTATGTATGTATGTATGTATGTATGTATGTACATATATATAGCGATACTATGGTTCCGTGAGTAGCGAGTACGTTTCTATGTACATACATATGTTTACGT
>NW_023395857.1:3120000-3135000 GCF_014083535.2 Vespa mandarinia | reverse complement strand
AATAATTATAATCCTTTTTTTTTTTTTTTCCTTTTTTTTCAATCCGCGAACGGGGATTCTTTTAAAAATTAAGCGTAACAGACGATGTACCCCATTCCATCTCATCTCATCCATTTCTACCCCTCCATCCGTAACCCGCCAACCACGTATTATTTGCCATGTACTGACGCGTGTGTTCTTCGTGTTCTCTTTTCTTTTTTTTTTTTTGTTTTTTTTTTTTTCTAAATAAAGAATTGCGTATACTTTTTAATCGTATACAATAAGAATTGATTGAGCATATATATATTTTATTTTATTGAGTGTTATGTATATATATTTTTTGTTTGTCTGTTTGTTTCATTAAAATGAAAATAAATAAACAAAAAAAAAAAAAAAAAAAATAAAAAAAAAAATATAAAAAGAATAGAAAAAAAAATTGCATGTCTGCTCGTTCGATAAATTTTGAAAGACACACGCGATTGATTTTTTTTTCTTTTTTTTTTTTTTTTTTTTTTTATGAAAATATCAGACAATCGCCTGTATATATATACATATATATATAATTTAATAGAATAACAAAATTTCAGTTTCAATATAGAAAATGAAAAAAGAAAAAAAAAAATAGAAAAGAAAGAGAAAAAGAAAAAAAAATAACATAATTCCATTCGATGGGGAACGTAACACATCATTTTTTTTTTTCAATCCAAAAGCAAGGCAAAAAGCAAGCAAGCAAATAAGAAATGAATGTCTTGAAAGGTGGAGATCGTCCTAAGTGAGAGCCATGAAAATACCGAGTGCGAAGCAGTCAGGCAGACGTACGCGCGCGCGCGCACGGGAGAGAAAAAGAGAGAGAGAGAGAAAAAGAGAAAGAGAGAGAGAGAGAGAGAGAGAGAGAGAGAGAGAGAGAGAGAGAGCGAGTGCGTATAAAATGTTGGCGTATGCAAAATATGGTAATGCGTGGAGAGTAGCCAGGGCGTATAAGTGAACCGTACGGCGCACGACGGAATATAATGTCGTCGATAGAGCCGAACGATAAAGACAATCTTCGTGGATTAAAACGCCTCGGATAGAGGATATGCGGCTTCGCGAGCATAACCAACAGTTTCTCTCAAAGTGTAATCATAAATTCGATTAGAATGCAAACGCATCTCTAACAACGATATATATATATATATATATATATATATATATATATATATGTAAGGGATCTACCATATCATTTCTAAACGTGTTATTTTCTGTCGTTATTTTCGTCTTATCCGATTTTTATTTTCAAGTTTTACTTTGCATACTTTTATATTTCTATTATTATTATTATTATTATTATTATTATTATTATTATTATTTTTTTTTTTTTAGAAATTAATTTCTCTTCGAATTTGTAACACACAAAAATTTATATATTGCTAAATGTATATACGTGTCAAATTACTATTTATGTGTAACAAATTATGTATTACAAATTAATATAATACATTTTTATTATAATATATATATATATATATATATATATATATATGTAAAGTTTTGTTTATTATGTTGTAAATTTATAAAAAAATATATTTACGAATTATTATGTTCGTAGAGATAATTTATACTTGGAACGTAAACAAGTATTAAATGGTATTTCTTGTTACATATATATATATATATATATATATATATATATATATATATATATATCAATGAAGATAAGATAAAGTATAAGAAGTTAGATGTTTATTTGTCGCGATTATTGTCGTAAAAGTTTTATCCGTCGAGTTCTCGCGACGAATGAATTTTTTTTGTCGGCGCGCCTAACGCGTTAGCGTTTTAAAATACCCGCTAAAAATATACCTCCTTCGTGCGACTTCGTTACAGATTCTCCTTATCTTTTTTTTTATTTTTTTTTGTTTTTTTTTTCTATCTTACGCATGCATGCGCGTTTATATCTTACGCTCTTATTACTACTACTATTACGATCGCTATTATTACTACTACTATCTCTTTTATTCTGCTGCTATCTCTTTTTCATTTGGAATATAAAAAAGAAAAAAAAAGTCAACTAAAAAGACAGAAAGGGGGGGGGGGGAGAGGAATCGTTTCTATCAGGCTTATCTAATGGAAATGTGCCAATCGATCCATTTCTTAATGTTTGAAATTGTCAAGAACGATACTCTTTAAATCATATCAAAATCGTATTCTTTTTAAATATATATATATATATATATATATATATATATATGTATATATATATATATGTATATATATTTTTTAATTTTCGAACACTCGTATCGTTCGTTAACTTGCATATTATACCATTTCTTTCTTTTCTTTTTTTTTTTTTTTTACTATTCGTATTCTTATTCTTAGGTTTCATTTTATCGTTGAATGATTAATTGATACTTTTATCTAAGAAGTTTCGTGCTCTCTTTATTCTTTTATTTTTCTTTCTTTCTTTCTTTCTTTCTTTCTTTTTCTATAGTATAAGTCATATGATTAGTAGTTTAATATACTATAATTATATATTGTAATACTTACGTACGTATAAGTAATAATAGCTAACTATAAATATAGTATAGTATTCTTAGAGAATTATACAACCAGTTATATTGGCACAAATTATACAGCTTTTTTTATTTTTTGCTCCCCAGTAATAGAGAAAGGGGAAAAAAAAAATAAATAAAAAAGTACGACTATTAACGATGGAATTCGTCTACTTAAAAAATATGGGTCAAATTGAAAATCTAAAATATACGAGTCAATTCGATTCTATAAATATGACTATTTTTTTTTTCCATCGATGATCGTAAAACAAATCAATATTAAAGTCGTTTAAACTCGGTTCTAGAAGTTTAAATTTATTATTCTTCATGAAATGACCAAAAAAAGAAAAAAGAAAAAAAAGAAAAAAAAAGGGAAAATTTAACCAATGACTAATCGTGTTTTGATACATACTTTTTATTCTTTCGGATATATATATTAAATAATTTCATACGATTATTTAATCTAATGATAGTGTAATAATTAATAGATATTAAAAGCTATTAAGATCGATAAAAAAAAAAAAAAAAAAAAAAAAACATTAACATTTATTTTCTTTCTAAAACGATGAAATTGTGCTAATTGACAAAAGTCATATTTTCTCTTTCTTCTTCTTCTCTTTTTATTTTTACTTTTATTTTTATTTTATTTTTTTTTTAAGATATATGAATATTTTCTTTTTCCCCCTTAAATACCTTTCTTGCGAATAAAATGAAAAGGCGAATATATATATAATATAATATAATACATATCACGGAAGTATGAAAGAATCGCACGATTCTCTTCTACGATCGCGTCATGTCAATTGTCGCTAATTGGATTATTTTTCACGCGACCCTGGGAAGGTTCCGTGTGTATACATACCTACCTACATAAATACATACATACATACATACATACATACATATGTACATAGGTATGTACGTACGTACGTATATAGTGACGACGACGACGATGGAGAAAGGAAAGAAAGGGAGAAAAAGAGCAACGGAAGGGCATCGGAATGAAGAGGGAACACGGAATGCCACGACCTTTCGATTTCGAAGCAAGAGAAGAAGAAGAAGAGGGGTCGTGGATTTTGGCGAGAACACGGATGCCTAGTGTGTAGCTATTATAATGGTTGCTTTCGTCCCTATCACAGAATGAACTTGGGAAGGTGGTAGTGGTAGTATACTACTAGTTGGGTGAGTTCTACGAATATATATCGGATTTCGAGCGGAACATAAGCTTGATGAGAACATTTTTATCAGCCTTTCTCATCCCCACTTCTTTCTCTCTCTCTCTCTTTTTCTTTTTTTTTTTTTATCTTGACTTTTGTGGCATGTATGTTGTGTTTGTTGATATATATATATATATATATTAGTAAAAATATATTTAGTTTTTTGTTAATTATTTTACTAAAAGTAAATTTATTATATATATATATAATTGTTAATTAATAAATTTTTAATAATTTAAATAATTTATTAAATACGTCAATTATATTTTATTAAATTTATTGATTATATTTAATTAGTAATCGAATCTCTTAAGATATCGAAGTACTACATACATAAACTTGTATATATATATATATATATATATATATATATATATATATATATATAACAAATTATTTCTTTATACTGTATTTCAATATTATAGTATATATATATATATATATATTTGATGTACACGTAAATAGATATCCTAAGGTTTGCTTGTTAATACTTTTGGAATAAATAATAATAAAAAAAAAAAATAAAAAAATAAAAAAAGAATCTATGCCTTTGAAAAATAAAGGTTTGGTATGGTAATAATCGACATCTTGAAGTTAAGAATGAAAGAAAGAGAAAAAGAAAGGAACTAAAATATTCTGATGATGATCGTGTAAAGCTGTAAGCTGATATGCCAAAGAGAGATAGAGATAGAGATAGAGAGAGAGAGAGAGAGAGAGAGAGAGAGAGAAGATAACGATAAATATTCAACGGATAAAACCGGAGTCGATAGTCGATCGGTTTTCTTTGCTATAGGTAACATTTGGGTCATTTTTATGGCGGAAAATTTGAATTCCAAAAATTATTTTCATCCTTTTTTCACATTCTCGGCTTCGATAGAAATAAGGGGAAAAGGGGGGAAAAAAAAGATGAAAACAAAAGAAAAACAAAACAAAACAAAACAAGTGAGAAAAGAGAAAAAAGAAAAGAAAAATATCTCTATCCGTATATTAAAAATCCAAACATATTTTCTAATAATAATCTTATATCATTATACACAATCGGATTTGGATCGTCGAATTAATTTTCTTTAGCTTTTAATTATGTCTTTGGGATTCGTTCGTGAGGAATTTGAATTTTTTTTTTTTTTTTTTACATGCTTTCTCGTCTTCTTACGACGTTCTCAACTTAAATGATAAAACAAAAAAAAAAAACAAAAAAAAATAACAAAAAAAAAAAACAAAAAAAAAACAAAAAAAAACAGAAAGAAAAAAAAATCTCAAAATCAAAATCCTCGTCCTGCGTGCGTAATATAACAAAAATAAAAGAAAAAAAGAAATAAAAATAAAAAAAAAAATAAAAAAAAATAAAAAAACAAAAAAAAACCCCAGCGTAATTTCTAATAATAATCTTATTATCACGGTCGGTCAATTTAAACTTGGATTCTGAATTCCACTTGGAAATTCTCGAAACGTTGTACGGCGAGGACGGGTGGGGAGGGAAGGGAAGGAGGAGGAGGAGGAGGAGGAGGAGGAGGAGAAGGGACGGTAAAAGCTTGATCCTCCTCAGCTACGATGCCGTTTAGCTACGTTGATATTGGCCCTGCTCCAAACTCGTAACAATCACCTTGACGACAAGACTTTCTAAAACTTCTGACAGACTGCGATTAATTTGCATCTCGACGATTCGAATATCACAATTATATGTCCCCATCTATCCGGATATATATATATATATATATGTACATATATATATACATGTATATATATATATATATATATATATACATATACATATATATATGTATGTATGTCTCTCTCTCTCTTTCTCGTTATTCGATAAAATGACACATATAATATAAAATAGATCTATTCTACATTGGTTAACGAGAATGAAAATGTTTCTTTTTGAAATTGCACCGTCATTGCCATTAGATCTCTATACGTATAATGACTCATAAAAATGATTACATACTCATGTATCTCAAAAGACGATAATATGTATGTACGTACGTATGTACGTTTGTACGTACGTACGTATGTATGTATAATAATGTATGTGTGTGTATTTGGGTAATATCTATTAGAAATTATGAATAAAAAGAAAAAGAAACAAGGGGAAAAAAAAAAATAAAAGAATTTGAAGAAATAATATTAATGATCTATTAAGATTTTCAATTCATCTATTATTCATTGATAAAATATATCAAGGAATAATGATTTTTGTTAGTTATTCTTTTTTTTTTTTTTTTTTTTTTTACAAATACGTATCTATGTATACACGCTTACATGTGTGTATGTAATGCATACGCATATGTACACGCATATGTACTACAATGTACGCATAAAATATCCATACATATACACATGCGATATATATATATATATAAATCTATAGATACGTTGTTTTTCTTGCTGAACTTGCGCTTAGCATTAGGTAATCTCTACGATCAAATATCCATTAGCCGTGTACACTCATTATCGATTATACCATACTCAACATCGTATCTAGTGTCTGTCTACTACCCGCACATCGTTCGTGTTCCTCAGCGCGAAAGGGAAACGTATGTGTATGTGAATGTGTATGTGAATATATATATATATATATAATACTTGAAAGTTCTTCGTCGTTTGTAGCGTCTTCTAAGACAAATCTTCGATCATCTTCTAAGAATAATATTTTGCTCTTTTATTTATATATTTATTTTATTTATTTACTTATTTTTTTCTTTTTATATATATATATATATATATATATATATATATATATATCAATCGAATACACGATTAAAACTTATTAAAATGCTTTTGTTAGAAATTAGTAAGAAAAAGAAGTAAGAAGCTTATTGTACGATCATCAGAGAAAGACAGAGAGTGAAAGAGAGAGAGAGAGAGAGAGAGAGAGAGAGAGAGAGAGAGAGAGAGAGAGAGAGAGAGAGAGAGAGAGAGAGAGAGAGAGAGAGAGAGAGAGAGAGAGAGAGAGTACCGTTATCTCTTTACAACCAATCACTCGCTCACTCACTCATTCACTCACTGACACACACACGTACATGCATACATTTTTTCTCTTTCTTTTTCTAACACACAGAGACGCATTGCTAAACTCTTTCAAATATTAATCGTTTCATCGTAATACCAGTATAACTTTCAGATCCGTTTTGGCGTCTCTCCAAACTAACTCGAATATTAATTCACGTATATCTGCCACCGTCGCTATTGCTACTGCCGCTGCTGCTGCTGCTGCCACTGCAGCTACTGCTATTAGAAAGAGAAAGAGGGAGAGAGAGAGAGAGAGAGAGAGAGAGAGAGAGAGAGAGAGAGAGAGAGAGAGAGAGAGAGAGAGAGAGAGAGAGAAAGGCAGAGAAAATTCTGCCTCCTTCTTTTTTCCTTTTTTTTTTTCATTTTTCCCCTTTTAAATTATTAATTTTTTACTCGGAGATCATCGGACGAAAACTATTTGCTACGAATAGAAAATAAACTCTCTTATAATAGTTTCTCTCTCATTCTATCTATATAAAATACGTCTATCTCTATCTATCCTTTATCAATCGTGTATTATACACACAGGGGACACATGTACGTACGTATGTGTGAATTCTATAAAGAGAAAGAAGAAAATGGAATCTCGTGAGAATGATTGGGGAGCCAATGGCTTGCCCTCCTCCCTCCCCCTCTCTCTTTCCTTTTTTTTTTTCTTTTTTTTTTTTTTTTTTTTTTGGATTTGACGAAGATCGAGACGATCACGAAAAACGGAAGTAAGAGGCGGTGGTGGTGGAGATAGAGATTGGGAGGTGGAGGTAAAGAGACGGGGAGGTGAAGGTAGAGAGATGGGGAGGTGGAAGTAGTGGTAGAGGTATCTCTTTGGTAAGAGAAGAAAAGGGATGGTAGTATGTGCCTGCCGTGTGCTTGTTGTAGCTTGAAGACTACTTCGTGCGGCCCACTTTCTTTACTTTCACGCGGCCGCCGTTCTTCTTTCATCGCCGTGCTCGCCTGACTTCGTAACTCGACGACGAGGAGAAGGTGGAGAAAGAGGAGAAGGAGGAGGAGGCGGAGGAGGAGGAGGACAAGAACCGCGAAAGATTATAGCGTTCTCTTCTGCACACATACATATACACTGATAGAGACAGACACATGAGCGTGCATGCAACCTCGGATAATTTCTAACGGGTTTTCCTTTCTTCTTCTTCTTCTTCTTCTTCTTCTTCTTTTCCGGGCTCTCCCCCTCTTTCTTTCTCTCTCTCTTTTTTTTTTTTATTTATTTTTATTTTTGTTCTCTATTTTTCCTTTTATTTTTCGCAACATCGATGTAGCGGAAGATGCTAAGAGATCAAAGGAAAGAAAAGGGAAAGAAAAAAGATTTAGAAATTGTGTTTCCGCCTATTGTTGTTTATTATTATTATTATTATTATTATTATTATTATTATTATTATTATTATTATTATTATTATTTTCTCTCTGTCTCTGTCTCTCTCTCTCTCTTTCTTTTTCTCTCTTAATATATTACTAATATCGTTTATAATTCTATCAAATTGGAACATGAAACGTGAGAAATCTCATCTGATAATATATAATATATAATATATAATATATTAGAATTAAATGACTAATATTTAATTAGTCATTTATTCATTTATTTATTTATTTGTTTATTTGTTTATATTTTTTCTTTGCGTCCACGCAATTATATTATGTTCGTAATTGATCTATGAATTCTTCTCACTTTCTTCCATCTCATCTCAATCCCCACCTTACCTTACTTACAATCGACCATTTTCTCGATCTTTCATTTATCAAGTTGTATATATAACTTCAATTCGTTGATCTTAGAAACGTTCGCATTGTTTACAAATTCGAAAGTCCCTTTTGCGATAAGTAATTAATTATCGGGGATATGTTATTTTCTTCTGAACGACGAAGGAACGTCTAATTTTACTTTGTAAATGATTTATCGTCGTTGAAATCACGTAAGCGAAGAAAAAATGTATAGTAACGCGCGTTAAATAAAACTTTTCTTCATTTCGAAAGGATTTCACTTTACAATAAAGACGTATAAACATGTCTTATCTCACGATCTTTTTCTTTTTCTTTTCTTCTTTTCTTTTTTTTTTTTTTTTTTCATTTTTTTATTTTGTTTCGTTTTTGTTCTTGTATTTTTTTTTTTTATTCGACCACACACTCCGATGGGAAATTTATATTGTATTACATGGTTTTTTTTTTTTTTTTATTTTTTAAATATACGCGCTCATAATTATGAAAGTGGTCCAAGTAAAGAAAAAAAAAAAAAAAAAAAAAAAAAAGAAAGAAAGAAAGAAAAAAAAAGTTTATCAGTTATTTCACATCACATTTATTTTAGACTAAATTAATTTAATGTAATTTTTACGATACATTGTCAAAAAAAAAAAAAAAAAAAAAAAAAAAAAAAAAAAAAAAAAAAAAATGCAACTTTTAGATAGTACCTGTTATTTCAACATTATACGGAATTCATTTAGTATTATTTATTTATTCTTGAAATATCATGAAAAAAGAAATATATGACTTATAAAAACTTTCATAATTATGAGCACATACGTTCGGAATAATTTCGTAGGAAAATATTTGTTATTTCGAAAAAATAAAAAGCGGAGAGATAAGCGTGTATCGAATGAGAAAAAGAGATTGAAACTATATTATGGATCGTCGACGGGGGATTGTTATTTTTCTATCGAGTACAAAAGACGACGATATAATTGAAATTTTATAGTACTTAAAATGCGATAAGTCCTTTTATCCTTTTCTAATCT
Organism: Vespa mandarinia; assembly: GCF_014083535.2. Classification (NCBI taxonomy): domain Eukaryota; kingdom Metazoa; phylum Arthropoda; class Insecta; order Hymenoptera; family Vespidae; genus Vespa; species Vespa mandarinia. Next base: position 3,125,523 of record NW_023395857.1, on the reverse strand, counting down.
GTTGACTCTACAATAAATTGACTGATCTTGTTTGTCTTTTTTTTTCTTTTTGTTTTGTTATTTTTTTTTTCTTTGTGTATACACATCTCGATCTTATCGAAAAAAAAAAAAAAAAAAAAAAAAAAACAGAAAAGAAAAATAGAAAGATCACAAATGGGAAAGTTAAAAAGTTTGACCCACTCATCCTTTGATGAGTCATTTTTATTCCAGCCGATACTCTTTACGATTTATTTATCATCGGTTATTTCCCTTCGTTTTTCCTTCTCCCGCTCCCTCCCGCCCCCGTAATCGAAAAGATATAAATAGAAATATGAATATTTCCATAAAGAAAAAGAAAAAAGAAAAAAAAAAAAAAATAAATAAATAAAAAAACAATGTTTTTTTTTTTTTTAAATGATCGCTATCATCGCCATTTTGAATACGCCGATTTTTTTATTCGCGCCAATTTTTTTGTTTTCTCCCTTTGTTTTTTTTTTTTTCTTTTTCAAATCCCTTTTTAATTCTTCTTATAATCGATAGATATTTAAATGAACACAAATTGCGTTAAACAAGAAAATAAATAAATAAATAAATAAATAAATAAATAAATAAACATTTTCTGATATTTGCATTAGAGATATTCGTTGAAAATAAAATCGGTTTGGAGGAGGGTGTGGGGGGGGAGTGGGAGGAGAGTGAAATCCTTTAGTACGAAAGGTCAAAGGAGAGTTTTTGAAATTTTTGACATATGCAGTTAATGTTCTCGTTTGAAGGAAGCTTTCGTGCGTTAGGTTTAACGAAGGGAACGGTCACGACGGCCCAAACTTCCCTTTCAACTTCGATATCGAATTCGTGAGAAGTTCAAGAACTGTCGTTATACGAACACGCTCTAATACCAAAGCTAATACTTATGTACAACGTTCTCCACGTTCTACGACAGTAAAATCAGTGTACATAGATTTATCCACGGAAAATTACAGAGAAATCTTTCAATTCAGAATCTTTCAATTACAGAATGCTTTCAATTTTCTCTCTCTCTCTCTCTCTCTCTCTCTCTCTCTCTCTTTCTCTCTCTCTCGTTATAGTTAAATTACCAATGGCTTTCTAAAAACATCTTAATTAATTAACCGTCATATACATGCGTGTGTGTATATATATATATATATATATAAAAAATAAGAAAAATTATTTTTATCAATTTAATTCAATTTAATATTAATGAAAAATTGAATTAAGTAAAAAAAAAAAAATGGAAAAAAAGGTAGTTGAATAAATTCTATAGCCAAAATTTAAAGTAGGTGTCGTCGATCGTTTTTAAACGATTGAGAAAAAAAATTTTTTTTTCCCTCTCGATAGCTCTCTCTCTCTCTCTCTCTCTCTGTATAATCAAAGAACATAATAAACAGATTAATCAACTGATCCAACGGCAATGAGTTGCCGAAGGTTAAGTTACTTAAACAAATTTTGCGAAATCGAACGCAAAGAAGGAGAAGACGAAGAAGAAGAAGAAGAAGAAGACGAAGAAGAAGAAGAAGAAGAAGAAGGAGAGATAAGGAGAACTATATGCGTTTCTAGAGATAACAAAGATGACGTCAGAAAGAACGAAAGAGGGGGAAGATGAGAAGGAGGAAGAAGAGGAGAAGGTAGAAGTGGAGGAGATGGAATCGGAGCATTCTTTCTCCCTCCCTCTCTCCCTCCCTCTCACTCTCTCTCTCTCTCTCTCTCTTTCTTTCTTTCTCTCTTTTTCTCTCTCTTTCTCTCTCTCCCTCTCTATCTCTTTCTCTTTCAAGGAACACGAAAAACGAACGTGGAACATATCGTAAGCGTCATCTTGCTTATGTTCGATAAAAATAAATTTCACACTTCGGACTCCCTAAATTTTACTATAAATACATATGCATACACACCGGCACATATATGTACGATTGGTATGATAAAGATATAAATATATATATATATATATATATATATATATATATATATGTAAGTGGGAGATTTTGCGTACTCACGAATTTATTATCGCGTTAAGTTCGACAAAGAAGCAACCAAGGACGTATAAAGATCAAAGTTAAGTGAGAGAGAATGCGTAAATTAGAAGACAGAGACAGATAGAGACAGATGAATAGAGAAAGAGAGAGGCAGAGAGGGAGAGAGAGAAAGAGAGAGACAGAGAGGGAGAGAGAGGGAAAGAGAAACACATAGAAAAAGAACAAGAGTATATGGATTTACAAAGATCGCACGTTTCAGAGAGGAGGATGAGGATGAAGAGGAGGAGAAGGAGAGGAGGGCCGATGCATAAAGCGTACAAAATCGATAGCACCGGAGCAATCCGCTTAATGGCATTCCCTAAGCAGACGCTAGACGTGATAAATCGAATAGCGTCGAGTGATTTAGAGATATCTTCTTGTAAATACCAAATCAATGTATTAGTTAGGCTTGTGTACGTATGTACATAATAAACGCGTAATAAACATTATACGTTGTGAATGGAATCGTTGAATGAATTTTTAGAGAAACAAAAAAGACGAAGTAAAAGAGAGAGAGAGAGAGAGAGAGAGAGAGAGAGAGAGAAAAGAAAAAAAAGGAAGAAATAAAAGAAGTTGGAACAACGAATCGAACTGATAGAACGAACGAACGAAAGAAAGAAAGAAAATATATTTCAAGTATCTAAGTACTCTTCAAATTGACTTTTATATTCGAAGCGATTATTCGGAATCCGATCGACGTCGTTCGTTTCCGCGATATGCTCATCGATTCTTGGTAGAGTTTGTGTTTCCAAGATAACATGCTTACGTGCCACGCGATCATAGTTATATATATATATATATATATACATATGTATCAGTTAGTTGGACGGAATTCCCTGTTACCTGCGTCAACGTAAGAAGAACAAGAAGAAGTAGAAGAAGAAGATATCATATAACATTTATTTGTGTCATGTATATATAAATATATATATATATATGTGCGTAATATGGGTGTTTGTATAAAAACCTACGGCGACGCATTATCCAGATTATACTATCCATCGACGTGTCGTGGCCAGTACGTAATATCATTATTCTTATAGAGCACGTGCGAGAGAAAGATAGAAAGTAAGAAAGAAGGAAGGAAGGAAGGAAAGAAAAAAGAAAAAGGAAAATAAAAAAGGGAAAGATATATAGCTAGATAGATAGATATATGGATAGAGGTTAGGTAGGTAGGTAGGTAGGTAGGTAGGTAGGTAGGTATACCTACAATCTATTTATCTATATATATATATATAGTATGTATGCGTGTGGTATGACACGATGGGAGTGCGTACGTGCAATCGAGGATAGCGGGTATGGGAGGAGGGGTGATGGTGGTTCTGCTGTAGTAGTTGATAGGAGGAGGGATAGAAGATGGAGGTGAAGGAGGAGGTTGAGATCTGGAGATGGGGAGGGAGAGAGGGGTCAGACACGGTAGTCGGTGGCGTACGTGGTCGTGGAGGTTGCTCAACTTGACGTATGTTCTCTCCCGTGACGTCATTTAAAAATCACTTTACCTCAAGAGACAATCCGAAGTCGTCGCTGTCGCTTCGTAGACGTCGTCGTACGTGGGATGCAATTGACACGACACCACTACTCTACCATCACCACCAACACCACGATGTTGATGATGATGATGATGTTGTTGATGATGATGACGGTGGTGTTGATGTTGATTCTGGATGATGATGCTGTTGCTGCTGCTGCTACTGCTGCTGCTGTTCTCTTGTCGAAGAGTAGAGTCCAATAAGAGGACGAAGTAATGTTGGAGGGAGTGAATGAGAGTGATATATATATATATATATATATATATATATATAATATATATATATATAACCAACGATGGACACCCCCTTTCTCGTGTTTCCTTCTCTTTTCTTCTCACTCTTTCTTTCTTTCTTTTTTCCCTTTTTTTCCTCCTTTTTCTTCTTTCTCTCTTAACACTGAGAGAGATGATACACAGTAGTAGTAGTAGTAGTAGTAGTTTAGTAGTAATAGTGTAGTAGGCACGTCGTTTCTTTGTTCCTTCTTCCTACTCCCGCGAGTCCTCTCGCTTTATATTATATTATATATATATATATATATACGTGTGTGTGCGCGTATATATATATATATATATATATTGTGGAGCGCACACTCGAGGGAATACGCGTAACGGAACGAAGTTAATCGGAACACGTTAGGATCGCGAGAGCGTCACTCGCGCACCGTTTAAAGCGGTCCGTGATTATCACTGTTACTCGAGACCGCTTTTAATATCCCCGTAGTAATATTAGTAGTAGTAGTAGTAGTAGTAGTAGTAGTAGTAGTAGTAGTAGTAGTAGTAGTAGTAGTAGTAATAGTATAATAGTAGGTGGACAGATGAGACACCGATTGATGTTTTCCGCAACTTCCAATAACACTTATCTATCTATATATATATATAATATATATATATATATATGTATATATATATATATATGTATATCTTTTTTCGTTCTTCTATATATTAATATAGAGTTAACACGCGAATAACACTATCGTCTTTCACACATCACATAACAATCGGTCCCCAATATTAAATATGAACTTTTGCACTTTTTTTCTTTAATGTCATCGATATAGTTCAGAAGTACCGATATGACAAAACTTCGATCGGAGTATCGGACGAAGTATATTATCGGTCAAAAAAGAAATGATCAATCCGAACGGAATGGACAAGTATAATAATGATAAGAAGATACGAGAAATAGAATGAGAGAAAGAGAGTGTGTGTGTGTGTGTATGATATATAGAAAGTGTGCGGTGACCTCGACGATCAGAGGAGTAAGCTAAAACACTCTCAAACTCTATCTATCTATCTATCTCTCTATGTCCCAAGTCCGAAGTATTTTCTCGGCGCGCGCACGATATAGATATTAATTCAAAGAGAAACACGTCTGTACGCGAGCAAGGCCCGAGCACGACTGAGCGCGTATGCGAGCCGATACCGGCCGAGTGTGTGGCTCACGACACGAAGATACCCGACCGATCGTCGCACCGCTACGACACGAGTTCCGAGTCCCCCTCTACGCTTCTCTCTATTTGTCTCTCTCTCTCTTTCTCTCTCTCGTTCGCTCGCTCACTCTCACTCGCTCTCTCTTTCTCTTTCTCTTTCTCTCTCTCTTCGTTCGTCATCCTTCCTCTTTCCTCCTACTCCTCCTCGCTCTCCTTTCGCTCGACTCGCGCTCTTCTTTCTTTCTATCTCTCTCTCTCTCTCTTTCTCTTTCTCTTTTCTGTGCGCACATCGCGTCCACCTCGAGCGAGCTTCTCCTACCTCCTCCACCTTCTCCTCTTCTTCCTCCTTCTCTTCCACCACCTCCTCCTCTTTTCCCTCCTCACTTCTTCCCCTAACCTCTTATTTTCCAACGGCGCTTAAACTCACCGTACGTCCTTCGTTCTCTCTCTCTCTCTCTCTCTCTCTCTCTCTCTCTATCTGTTTGCTGTTTGCTATTTGTCTGTCTGTCTGTCTTTCTTTCTTTCTTATTCTTTTCCTATGAAAGTAATACGTGATATA
>NW_023395857.1:3105000-3112500 GCF_014083535.2 Vespa mandarinia | reverse complement strand
TATTATTTCGTTCGAAATACAAAGAAGAAAAAAGAAGAAGAGAAAGGAAAAAAAAAAAGAAAAAGATAAAAGGAGTCGACTCCACATAAGAGAAAAATTGTCTTTGGACATTCCCTCTGTTAACCAATCGTTAAATAAGACAGGGTGGGATCCATTCGGACGGAAAATTCGTCGAGCACGTTGGCATAATTTTTCAGATTGCCAGAACATATATATATATATATATATATATATATGTGTGTGTGTGGTCTCGCTATTTTCTCTCTTTCTCTCTCTCCTTTCTCTCCCTTACACACACACATACATACATACATACATACATACATACATACATACATACATACACAAATATATGAGACGAGAAAAACGAAAAAAGACGGAGAAGAAGAGATGAAGAAGAAGAAGAGAAAGAAGAAGAGGAAGATGAGAAGGATAAAGAGGAGAAGGAGGAGGAGGAGGAAGAGTAGGAAGAAGAAGAAGAAGAAGAAGAAGAAGAAGATTGGTTGGTTGGTTGGTTGGTTGGCTGGTTGGTTGCTTGGTTGGTTGGTTGGTTGGTTGGTCGATCGGTAGGAATTAAAATATCGAGCGTCTCGAGTTGAGAGCGAATGCAACTCTCGAAAGCTCTGTTGGAGGCAGGATGAAGCAGGAGTAAACGGTGAGGTGGGGTGTTCGGGCGCCGGGGTGAGGAGAGAGGGAGGGAGTGCTGAGATAGAGTGAGAGAGTGAGAGAGAGGGAGAGAGAAAATGAAAGAGTGAGTAACAAACGAGAGAGAGAGAGAGAGAAAAAGAAAGAAAAAAAAAGAAATAAAGAAAGAAAGAATGTGTGAGAGAGAGAGAGAGAAAGAGAGAATTAAGACTGTCCTTGTCGTTCTTTCAGAGTCGACTTGGTGGATTCGTGTTTCTCTCTCTCTATCTCTCTCTCTCTCTCTCTCTCTCTCTCTCTCTCGATCTCACGAAAAGTAGAGAAAGAGAGAAAAAGTGAGACAGAGAGAAAGAGAAAGAGGGTCTTTTGTTCTGGTTCGTCTACCGTTCTTCCCTACACGCACCGATCGTCACGTAGCCACCTCTCGTTTTCTCTCTCTCTCTCTCTCTCTCTCTCTCTCTCTCTCTTTTACACGTAGAAGGGTGTGCACCCGCGTTTCTACGTGTGTGTGTATATATATATAGAGCATCTATATATATATATATATGGAATCTCTGTTGAATGTGTTACACGTGGCTTCCTCATTCTAACAGAGTATGTACGTATTTTGTGTATATATATATATATACACAAAATATATATATATATGTATATATATATATATACACACGTATACGTAATGTATGTACGCGTAGTACGTAAATACGTATGTATGTGTTTTCGGTGTGCAGACCGGCAATCTGTGGACAGCCGGTCTCTCTAACCGGGCAGGAGAGTCGGTGTGAAGGGGATGGTTGTAGGGTGGCGGGAGGATGGTTTAGGATAGGAGGGCAGAAGGGAGGCATGGTGGTTGGTTGAGAGGGAAGGAGGGATACACACCGATCGATTTTCATCGAGTCTCAAAATTCTCTATGCACATCCTGCCGACGAACTAAGACCCTCTTTCCCTTCTCCTTCACTCTTGTCGTTCACACTTTACCTCTCTTCTCCCTTATCCTTTTTCCCTTCTCTCTCTCTCTCTCTCTCTCTCTTTCTCTCTCTCCTCCCTTCTCTTCTCGTCCCTTCTCCTCTTGCACCCACTCTCTTACCCCTGCCTCATTTCTCGTCTTCTTCTCAACCCTTTTTAACGCGTCACATTCTCTTCCAAACTTACTAGTAAAACGCGTCGCTCTTTTGCCACGCTATGATACTTTTATTTCTCTCACCCTTTTCGTTGATCGTTTAAATTTAATGGAAAAAAGAAAGAAGGAGTATAGAGGTGGGAAAGAAATGGGGGAAAAAAAAAAAAAAAGAAATTGATCACGACGATAAAACCGGAGCTTGTTAAGCTTAATCCTTACGAATCTTTAATCAATATCTATCCTAATCGTTTAATTGTATTCAAATTTATATCTGTTTTCTTGTTCTTCTATTTTTTTCTTTTTCTCCTCCCCCAACCCCCCCTTCTTTTTTTTTTTGCTTTTTTTTCTCTTTTCCTTTCTTTTCTTTTCACACGCAATCGATCATTAATTTGCATACATTACACAAGTATCATATTTAATGCCAATAATAATATAGGAATTAAATTTTGATATGATATATTATTTTTGATATGTGGCATGTGTTGCACTGTAAGTTTCGTGTTATATAATTTTTTCTGTTTCTTGTTTTTTTCTTTTTTTTTTTGTGTGTCTTTCTCTCTTTCTTCCTTTTCTCTCTTTTTTTCTTTTCTTTTCTTTTAGACATTAAAAAACACATTATTATATAATAAAGCCTGTATGTAATATTATGAGAGTTTTGTATTACATGACTTCTATTCTTTTTTATTTTTTTCATTTTATATTTGTTTATTTTCTTCTTTTTTCGTTTCTTCTTTTTTTTTTTTCAAACACGAAAAAGAGTCATGCGTTATGACATGACTACAGCATAATATTCTGTAAGTTATACAGAGAGTAAGTTATACAGTAACAGAGAGAGAAAGATAGAGAGAGAGAGAGAGAGGGAGAGAGAGAGCGCTTCATATAATTATATATATATATATATATTATATATATAAATTACTTTCTTTCTTTTTTTTCTTTTTTTTTTTGATACAAGAAAAACAAGAAATCATGCTTTATATAACATAACTGAAGATGATCTTTCAACTATAAATTTTATCTTATGCGATGCATTTCGTTTTTCTCTCCTTTCTTTTTCTGGTTTTTTTTTTCTTTTTTCTTTTTTACGATTTTTACAGATTTAAAAATTAAGAAGCACGTTAACCTGTGCGAAGTGATTATTGAAAAAGATAATTCATCTAATAATAATAATAATAATAATAATAATAATAATTTAGATAACTATCTAAAAAGATTTCGCAGGAGAATTTCCTTTTGCAAAAATGATTTTAGACGTTGTCCAATTAGCATAGCAGGTTGATGGAAATAAATGAATGTTACTTTGTAAAAATTTCTCTTGAAACTTTTGTCTTTTCCTTCATCCGTCCGTTCGTCCGTTCGTCCGTTTTTCCGTCCGTCTGTCCATTCGTCGTCTATCGTTAATCTCAAGCACATACTTCGTTCGCAAGCATATGATCGATAACAATGCGAGCGTTGCTTGACAACGGCTCGTTCCATTTCGCGACATATTCCTTTACCTTTCTTCTTTTTCTTCCCTTTTCTCTCTCTCTCTCTCTCTCTCTCTCTCTCACGCTCTCCCTCCCTCTCTTTCTCTCTCTCTCTGTGTCTGTCTCTCGTACATACACATATAAACTTTCATTCTATCTTATTCTGATGCTCTACACACTCTCTCTCTCTCTCTCTCTCTCTCTCTCTCTCTCTCTCTCTCTCTCTATCTTTCTCTCTCTCTTTCTCTTTCTACTTTTGTTCTCGGTGTTTATTATGTACGAACATAATTGGTTATTTTTTCTTTTCTTTTCTTTTCTTTTCTTTTCTCTTTTTTTTTTTCTATTTACATCTCCCTCCAAATATAAATATACATATGTGTATGTGTATGTGTGTATTGTGTGTGTGTGCGCGCGTATGTATGTATGTATGTGTGTGTGTGTGTATACACGAAAGTTCGTTTCAATCAAGATGATATTATTTAGATGAAAGAAATCGAATAAATTAATTGATATATCGATTCTTATCTCCTATCAGATTTTTTTCTTTATATATTTTACTAGTTTACTTTATTGTACGGATAATTTTTTATTACCTCTGTATCATTTTTATTGCCATAAAGTGTGATTACAAAGAGAGGGATATAGTGTATATATATATATATATATATATATATATATATATATATATATATATATATAAGATATAATATCGACAATATAAAAAGAGAAGAAGAAAAGAAAGGGTGGAAAAAGAAATAATTCATATAAGAGTAATTCTAGAATAATAATTAGAAATATAAAATGTATAAAAGCAAATATATATATATATATATATTTATGTATATAAAATGGTATATGGTAAAATTTTGCAAGCTTAATTATTTAAAAAGAAAAAGGCAAAATTATTTTTGCAAAAGATTTCAAACTATCATTATATCTAATAACTATGTAAACAGTTCATTGGTTTACTTTAACATACTTCTACTATTATATTAACAATACGATAATTTTAATTTTATTACAATAGGTCGAACTTTCACGAAAAAGGAGAAAAATTGAAAAAAAAAAAGAATAAAAGGAAGGATATGAGAGAGAGAGAGAGAGAGAGAGAGAGAGAGAAAGAGATAAAGATAAAGATAAAGATAAAGAATAGACTAGCGAAAATTTTGTAGATCAGTCACGTCTTTGTATTGTCTATAAAAAGGGCTGTTTAGGGCAGTCCTCTTCATTGATACACATCGCTTCTCCGTTGCCCTTTATCTATCCTATCAATTTACGATTCATCGGGTTAACGTTATATCACGATCTTGGCTAGGATTTCGAGGAAAAAAAAAAATGAGAGAGATAGAGAGAGAAAGAAAAAGAGAGTGAGAGAGTCAGGAAGGTTAATTCATTCCCCCTTCCCTTTCTCTCTCTCTCTCTCTCTCTCTCTCCCTCTCTCTCTCCCTCTCTCTCTCTTTCTCTCTTCGAGCTTTGCCACTCGACTGCCGACCATTTCTCTCATACCTCCACCTTATCTTCCCCTGCTACCCCCGTCTCTTCATTTCTTCTTGCCCTTCGCCCTGCCTTTCTAGTTAATCGGCCGTAGTTATTCGTAAATATTGAAAAGCATGTTCGGAAGCTTCGTAGGATTGGACTCGACGAATCTCCCTACCACCCTTAGCGTTTATATCCCTTCCTTTTTTCGACCCTTCTTTCTCTTTCTCTCTTTCTCTCTCTCTCTCTCTCTCTCTCTCTCTCTCTCTCTCTCTCTCTCTCTCACTTTCTCAACACGTCTCTCCCTCGCCATCCAGGACAGCATCGCGTTGCCCATTTACTCGAGAGACCCCTCCGTTTCCTTTCGTACACTTCAAAACCCACCTTTCTATCCTCCTATCCCTCCTCTAGCTCCTTCCTCTATCCCTCACCTCACCTCACCTCATCTCATCTCATCTCATCTCATCTCATCTCATCTCACCTCACCTCACCTCACCTCACCATATCGCCGGCCCTTAACTCCGAACAAAATTTTCTCCATAAAAGTTTCTCGGCAGACTTTAAACCAGCTAGTTCTCTTTTTCCAAAATTTTTCTACCTCATTTTTCCTTTTTTTTTTTTTCCTTTTTCTTTTTCTTTTTTTTTTTTTTAATTTTTTTCTACTTCTTCTTCTTCTTCTACTTCTTTTTCTTCTTCTTTTTTTTTTTTTTCTCTCTCCGGTTTTATTTTTCTTTTTTCTTTTTTTTTCTTTCTTTCTTTTCTTGTTTCGTTCGTACGTTCGCTCGTTCGATTGTGCATTTATGTATTTGATAATTTTGTAATATTGAGAATCGATACGATAATAATATATTTTTATTAATTAACGACTAACGCATTTATTTTGCTTTATTAATTTAGAATTGAGATAAATATATAATCGATTTATTGTTAATAATAGTAATAATAATAATAATAATAATAATAATAATAATAATAATAATAATAATAATAATAATAATAATATATTTGTAACGGCAGGTTGTTTTCGTTTTGTTTCATTTTTAATAGAAATAATAATGAATTTTTGTTTAAATAACAACGAGGACGATTTGTTTTTCTTATTAATTTATTAATTGAGATATCATAACCGATTTGATTACAATAAAAGACGATTATTTCTCTCTTTCTTTCTTACTTATTTATTTATTTATTTATTTATTTATTTATTTATTTACTTTTTTTTTTTTTATTTTTTATTTTATTTTTTTTTTTTCATATGTCTAATTGATAATCATATTGCGCAATAGATTTATTACTAATAACAATGATTGATATGTTCGTGTTATCAATTACGAATTTAGCCATAATAATCAATTATATTAATAATAATATTAAATTAAAAAAAGTGTGAGCTTATAATTTGATTAATAAGAATGAACAGATATTATCAATTTTGAATTATCAAAAATCGATTATCAATTTTTTAATAAACGCAAAATCTTTCTCGTTCGCGTTTCCTATTCTTTTCTTTTTTCTTTTTCTTATTTCTTTTAATTTCAAATCGATAATCGTCACGATTATCGATAAAACTCTCATATATACTTTAACATAAATTTCTTTATTTACATTTATTTTTGTATCGTTAACGATGAACGATGTTGATCGATGATTTAACGATTAAAGCAAAAAAAAGAACGGAAATAGAAAAGAAGAAAAAAAAATAAACAAAATCATCCCGTTCCCTTCAAAAAAAAAAAAAAAAAAAGAAAAGAAACCAGCAGCCCCCTCCAAAATAAAAAAAAAAAAAAAGAAAACAAGAAAACCTCCCTTCCACTCGAAAGAAAAAAAAAATAATTACGATCCCTTTTTGAGTGATAATTTCGGAATTGAAGATTGTTGGAGTCACGTACATAAGTACACTTGAGTAGACATTGTAAACGAAAAATTCTCGTAAAAAAAACAAAAAAAAAAAAAAAATTTATATCTCTTTGGCAAAGAGAAATTAAGAAAGATACTAACTCTCGATGGACCCGGGGAAGAGTGGAGTCTCGTTTCTTTGGTAGTTTATTTGTCAGAGAAGTGCGTCTACCAGTCTTACGAGTCACTTCGCTTCGATCCCTCGAAACCCGATCCTCCTCTCCTCTCCGATCCCCTCAGTGTACCCTTAGGAGGAGATTGGATCGACTTTGTATGGCCCCGGTCACCGTCCATTACTATACATATCCTACGTTAAACTTGCTTTGCTTTTGTATTATACTACTATATTCTCCTTTCTCACTCACTCTTTCTTTCTTTCCTCTTCTTTCTTTCTTTCTCTCAATTTTTTTTTCTCTCTTACTCTTTTTCTTTTTCTGTCTACCAAACGAATCGATAAAAAGGCCATTTCGTTCTGAAGTTTTATTGCATTTTTCTTTCTTTCTTTCTTTCTTTCTTTTTTTTTTTAATTTATTTTTATTTTGTTTTCATTTTTTTTTTTTTTCATTTTCTCTTATTCTTTTTTCTTTATTGCACTTTTTTACGTTCTTTTTTTTTTCTTTTTTTTTTTCTTTTTTTTTTATTCGTTTATATCGAAACTCTCTTCAACACCTGCCAAAAATATTAATTTCACATTTTGAAACCCCGTTTGGGTTGTTTTTGTACTGTTTATCGTGTAATTTATCCAATTGGATGCTTTAATCATTTTTTTTTTTTTGGTCAAGTAACGTTAATTCGTCGAATAATTTTTGACAATGAATTATGCACGATATCGATATTAATGGGCGTTGAGGTAATTTTTGAGAGAAAAAAAAATATCGAGCTAATAATAATTGTATCCA
>NW_023395857.1:3077500-3090000 GCF_014083535.2 Vespa mandarinia | reverse complement strand
TTTTTTCTTTTTTTTTTTTTAATGCCGCAACATCTCATATATTCAATTTAATATCAACAATTCTAATCGGCGATGCGATATATAAGTCAAGGGAAACAAAAAAACAAAGGCATAAAAGATAAAATGATTTATTCTAATCCTTAGATAATAATCGAAAGAGAAATAAAATAACGAAATATTCTGACAAAGAAGTTAAACTCATCGTTGATAATATAAGTCATGAAAAATAATGATTCCTTTTTATTTTTTGTTTTTATTAGATATTAAAAGTTCAACTTTTTCTTTTTAAATCCGAGAAATGTCACGTCGATGTCACAAGTCATGCCTAACAAAATGGATTCCAATTTGTGTGATAATAATCGTAAAAAGGGGAGAAAAAAAAAATAAAAAAAGAAAAACAAAGAAAATATACTAAAAAAAGAAGTTATCAAGCAAAATTCGTCGATGACAATTCGTAAATGTCGCTCGATCTATTTTCCAATTTTACTCTTGTTTATATTAAAAAAAAAAAAAAAAAAAGAAAAAATTTCAAGAAAACGTATTTTATAAAAAAAAAAACCCAACTATTTAACATTAAAAAAAAAAAAAAAAAAACAAAAAAAGAAAATAAATAAAACTCTATTCACACGAAATACGTTGGGATAATAAATATTGATTACAAGAATAAACGATTTCGATCGTTTAAGCCGACGATGAATAAAAAAAAAAAAGAAAAGAAAAAAAAGCAAAAAACAAAAAACAAAAAGAAAAAGAAAAACGAAAAACGAAAAACAAAGGAAAAAGAAAAGGTTCAATGAGATCTTAAAAAAGAAAAAAAAAAATTGTCAACAAAATCGACAATGATTCATAAATATCATTCGTTCTGTGTTCTAACATTATCATACATACATATATATATATATATTTTTTTTTTATTTTTTAAATCATAATTTCTACAAAAATTATAACAATTTAAATGGATTGAATCCAACGAAGAAGCGAATCTAATCGTAGGAGAAGAATGATGATGACGATGACGACGGGACGATGAAAGAGAAGAAATAGACAAAAACAAAAAAAAAAAAACGAAAAAAAGAAAAAAGAAAAAGAAAATCATAATAAGATCTTAACAAAGAGGTCAATTCTTGAATAGTAATTCATCGACGATTACTCCGATGATATTCGTTGTCTTTCATCGATGCGTTCGCACGTCGGTCGTCGTCTATCGGCGAATTCACTCTTCCATTGTCTCTCTCTCTCTCTCTCTTTCTCTCTATCTTTATCTATCTCTTTTTCTCTCTTTCTCTTTCTGTACAAAGAGAAGCTGGTTGAAGAGTAGGATGAGGAGGATGAGGAGGATGAGGTGGAGTTAGGAGAAGGAGGTAGATGATGGTGGTAGAGTTAGAGGTAGAGCTAAATGTAGAGGTAGAGAGGTAGGACTGGTAGAGTTGGTGGTGAGCTCGATGGATGAAAAGAGGGAAGAAGAGGAGGAGGAGGAGGAGGAGGAGGAGGAGGAGGAGGAGGAGGAGAACGAAGAGGAAGCATCGAGCAGCTTCGACGGTGCCACGGTCGTGTTGCTGCTGCTCGGTCGATTCTCCTACCGACGAAATATGTAGGTTCTCTCTCTCTCTCTCTCTCTCTTTCTCCCTTTCTCTTTCTCTCACTATATATACATATGTATGTGTGTGTTTGTGTGTTTGTATGGGCAAAGCGTGTGCGCATTTACAGCTTTCGCGCGCGTAGAAAAGATGGATGCATTTGCGCGCATGCGTCCTCGAATCCACGCGCGCGTTCTTTGCGAAGGACTCTATCGGCTCCGATGACTATATCGTTGAATCTTTCTCTCTCTCTCTCTCTCTATCTATCTATCTATCTATCTATATCTCACAGATATATAGATACCATACATTTGATTTCTTTTATTTGCCGATCTTGACGAAAAATAAGTAATATATGCATTTTTCTTTTTCTTTTTTTTTTTTTTTTTTTTTTTTTTTAATACTTTCTTTCCACTTCTTTTTCTTTTTCTTTTTATTTGAATAAATCACGCGTGTTCCCTTTTTCGTCTTCTTCCCTTTCCATTTTTTCCTTTCTTCCTTCTTCTCCCTTTCTTCCCCTTTTCCTCTATCTTTTCTAACGTTATCCTTTCTTTCTTTATCCTCTTTTTTTCCTTCTTTCTTTCTTTTTTCTTGTCTTTTTTCTGTAATCATTACGATTACGCTCGTTTATTCCACTTTCTTTTCTTTTCTTTCTTTTTTTTTTTGTTTTGTTTTTTGCTTTCTTTTTTTTTTTTTTAATCCTTTTTTATACAATTACACTCTCCTCCCTTTGTTCTTCTTTTTTGCTCTTTTTTCTTTCTTTTTCCTTTTTTCTTTTTTTTTTTCAATTTATCATATAACGAAAGAATTTCGTTTCGTAATTAAGCGACATTGATATTTTGTTTCGCTTACAAATTTATATTATTAATTTATATTACTTACTAAATTTATATATAATTTATATAATCAAATTATCGAAACAACTTATCGAATAATTATTATCGCGGAATTTTTATATATATATATATATATATATATTTTTTTTTTTTCCTTTTCTTTAATAACGACGAAAGAATTTTGACTAAGATCGATCGGTATTAGAAAGGAGGAAAAAGGAGAGGAAAAAATTGAAAAAGAAAAAAAAAAGAAA
The DNA here is from genome assembly GCF_014083535.2 of Vespa mandarinia. NCBI lineage: Eukaryota > Metazoa > Arthropoda > Insecta > Hymenoptera > Vespidae > Vespa > Vespa mandarinia. The sequence continues at coordinate 3,087,333 of NW_023395857.1, read as the reverse complement.
AAAGAAAAAGACACGACTCAATAGAACGAAGTAATTTATTATTAAGAAACGACAAAATTATTAGAATTGTTTCAAAGACAATTAATAATTGCATGTTTCAATGTTACGCGATAGCAAATCTAAAAGTAATAAATTTTTTTTTCGTTTCCTTTCCTTTTTTTTTTTTTCTTTTTTGTTTTTTTTCTTAATTCTCCATTTTTATTTATACAGCTTACACGTCTAACTATTTATTTTATCCACTCTTCCGTTCTACACTCTACGAGTACGAGACGCGTTTCCTCTCCGTTGATCGAGAATAACTCCGACGTTAGCGGCTTCCCTTCGTCTCTAATCGGCCTTAGAATGGTACTCCTCATATGTACGTACGTACGTAAGTATCTATCTATCTATGTATATATATATATATATATATGTGTATGTATATACTTACAATCATATATATATATATATATATATATATATATATATATATATATGTACCGTTACTTGTACTGAGCTTGCCGATTCTCTTGCGTTTCCTCCTGGCAAAATACTTTGTTAGACGACCTCGATAAGTATACGTATACATATATATATATATAAATATATATATATATATATATATGTATATATATATATATGTATATATATATATATAGACATAAGTATGCATGTGTGTGTTGAATGGTAGTTCTCTTTCGAGAGCGAAAGTACAAATCTAAGAGAGGACATTGACGAAAATGACGACAAAGTTTCGTGGTGTGCAAGTGTGGTGTGTAGATTTCGAATGTCAAAAAAAAAAAAAAAAAACAAAGAGAAAAAAAAGAGAAAAAGAAAACAGAAAAAAAAAAAAGAAAAAACAAGAGATAAAAATAGACGTAAAATTTGAAGAATTTAACAGGCTTAATGTCATGTTTGATAAAGTCATCGATGATTGGTAAATATGTATCAGATTTTTTTTCCTTCTACGCTTCTTTTTTCCCCCTCTCTGTCTCTCTCTCTCTCTCTCTCTCTCTCTCTCTATCTCTCTCTCTCACTCTCACTCCCCCTCTTCCCCCCCCACCCTCACTCCCACGCACCCATCCAAATCCGCCGACATTTTAAAGTCTTTAATACTTTCCGATAAGATTAAAGTCCGATGTAAAAGTTATTACGGGGAATTTCGTTGTATCACTGTAATCTATTTATAGGGTGGACAAAAAGTTTCTTTAGACTATGTCGAATGAAAGAGTTTTTTTTTTTTATAACGATTTAAGAAAAAAATAAAAAATAAATAGAAAAGAAAAATAATAATAATAATAATAATAATAATAATAATAATAATAATAATAATAATAATAATAATAATAATAATAATAATAATAATTTAATTATTTCTTTTTGGGATTTTTCAGACGAATTTTGTTTTTCTTTTTTTGCATTTCTTGTTTTTTTTCTTTTTTTTTTTTGTTTTTTTTTTGTTTTATTTATTTATTTATTTTTCTCTTATCTTTCCTTTCCTTTTCTTTTTCTTTTCCTTTTTTTTCGTAGATTTTTTTCATAACGATTTTTTTTTTTCCATAAACAAAAACTCCTGAAGCTTGTAGTTTTATGATTTTGTACGGGGAAGGGCGGAGAGAGGGGGCGGCCGTGGGGGGTGAGGGTGGAGGAAAAAAAGAAAAGAGAATAAAATTAGACTGATAGATGACCGGAAGAAAAAATGAAAGGAAAGAAAGGAACGTAAGTTTCAACGAAATCATCGTGAGTAATTTATCGTTCGTTATTCTAAAGAAAATTTATTTTATTTGTATTATCGAGTTGTGAAAAAAGTCATCGGTACATTTCGTAGATCTTATTTCAAACATTTATCGGCAGATTTTTATTTATATGAAAATACAATCTGACACTTTTGTCATGAGATAAATGTAAATGTAATTGCTGACGTAAAAAAAATATTATTGGAGAAAAGAGAAGCAAAGAAAGATAAAAAAGGAAAAAAAGGAAAAAAAAAAAGAAGGAAAAAGGAAAGAAAAGAAGAAATAAAAGATAAAAAAGAAAATTAAAGAAAATTATGTGCATATTTAAGCATAAAAAAATATATCGCTCCAACGACGAAACAAATTCTTTCTCGTTCGACTATTAAAATGCAATAGTTGTGTAGTAGTCATGAGGGTTTCAATGTCTCTCCTCTTCGTCAAGAGGAAACAGGTGATACGACGATAGAGAGAGCGAGAGAGAGAGAGAGAAAGTGAGAGAAAGAAAAAGAGAGCGTGCGAACGTACAACACATATAAGCGACACGTTTATACGTATTTTAACAAATAAATATAATATTAATAATAGTAAGCAGTAGTAATAGTAATAATAATAGTAGTAAGCGTAGTAAATAGTAATAGTAGTAAGGAATAGTAGTAATAATAGTAGCACTAAATGTAATAACCATTTGTACATAAAAACGTATACGTGTATACGTTCGATATATATATATATATATATATATATATATATATATATATCGAAACACCATGCACGAAGCAGGATATCCGCCTTGGTCGTCGATAAGTTTGCACGGTTATGGTGAAGGGTTAAGTCCCTCGATAATCGAATATAACATACCATTACAACATACATATACATATACATATACATATACATATACATATACATATACATATACATATACATATAATATTTATGTATATATATATATATATATTTGTTTATAAGTAAATGACGAAAATGTCAAGGGCTTGAGTAAGAGCCTTCGTCCAGTATTCTAACGTGCAACCTAAATTCTGATAGAAACTCTCTCGAATGAGCTAGTTGGCAATGAGGGGAAAAAAATGATTGGCTTCAAAGAGAGAGAGAGGGAGAGAGAGAGAAAGAGAAAGAGAGAAAGAGAGAGAGAGAGAGAGAGAGAGAGAGAGAGAGAGAGAGAGAGAGATACGAAGCCGGAGGGCTAGGAGCATTGTCCACCTGTCCCCCTTCGTCCCCACCCAAAAGGCACCTGCGTGACGTCACGCGAGGAAACAGCTGGTCGCTCTTTTCTTACCTGGTTTACGCTACGAGTCTCTGCATTTCGTGGGGGGAAATGTTCCCCTCTCTCTTTCTCTCTCTCTCTCTCTCTCTCTCTCTCTGTCTCTCTCTCTTTCTCTTTCTCTCTTACCTCTTTTACTCTCTTAGCCTTGTACCGTCTCTATCTCTCTCTCTCTCTCTCTCTTCCTCTCATATAATCTCGACCAGTCTCTATCTCTATTTCTCTCTCTCTCTCTCTCCCTCTCTCTCTCTCTTTCTCTCTTTCTCATAATCTCGTCCAGTTTCTCTATCTTTATCCTTGTCTCTCTAATACACACCATCATGCACCGTCTCAATATCTCTCTCTCTCTCTCTCTCTCTCTCTCTCTCTCTCTCTCTCTCTCTCTCTCTTTTTCTCTCAATCTTTTGTACTCTTTCCCTCTAGAATCTCGCGACTCCTTTCGCCGACGAGTACACCGCTTCACCAAAGTCGTAGCCCCTTTAACCTCTACGTCCACACCAGAGAGAAAGAGAGGGAAAGAGAGACAGAGAGAGAGAAAGAAAGAGAGAGAGAAAATCAGAGAGAGAGAGAGAGAGAGAGAGAGAGAGAGGTTCAGGAGCGGTCTTTAAACCGGCCGCATGCCAGGAACACCGAGCGCTTTATATCGTTACACTTCCTCCGAGCTAAAGTTTCAGACCATGAGAAAAGATTTTTAACCCCTTCTTTTACTCCACCTCCTCCTCCTCCTTCTTCTTCTTCTTCTTCTTCTTCTTCATCTTCTTCTTCTTTTACCTCTTCCTCTTTGTCTTCATTTTCGTCTTATGTTCGAGCTAGCGGTATCCGTTTATGGTTTGTACGATACTGAAAAGAAAAAGAATACGTCTAGGATAATTGCCGCGTTAATTCTCTTAGGAGAGTTCCTTCATCACTTTGATAACGTTTTATTTCAGATTTTATTATTTTGTTATATACTTTTTTTCCTTTTTTTTAATTTTCTTTCTTTTTTTCTTTTTTTTTTTTTTTTTTTCTTTTTTTTTTCTTTTTTCTTTCTTTCTTTCTTTCTTCCTTTAGATAGACGGAGAAAGAGAAAGAAAAAGAGACAGAGAGGGAGAGGAGGAGAGAGAGGGAGAGAGAAAGGAAAAGGGTTTTTGTCAAGTCACGTTCAAAAAAAATCTGACCTTTCGTTTGTGGACGGATATGAAAGTTTAACGTCAAAATTGTCACTTCCGATTGTAAACATTTTTTTTTTCTCTTTCTTCGTGATAAACACTTTGATAAGCACGTGATTATACGTTTATTGAATTATAGAGTCATGCTTAAAAGAAATATGACCTTCTTTTTTTTTTCTTTTTTTTTTTCTTTCTTTTTTTTTCTTTTTTTTTTTTTTTTTTTTTTTTGAGGAAGTAAAAAAAGAAACGAAGCAAATTAAGAGATCCGACTTAAAGATCATTCAATATTATGCGAAAAAAAAAACGTAATCGCGTGAGTTGTAACGTTTATTAAATTGAAGTATCATTCTTAACGGAACATATGGCTTTTGAACGAAATTAAAAAAAAAAGAGAGATAGAAAAAAATAGAGTAGATTAAATTATAAGGTCAACAATTCGATCATACAATTCTACGAAGAATAATCATAATCGCTTTTATATATGTGTTAATTATATATATTAATTAATATATAATTTTAAATTAAAGCATTTTGCATTAAAAGAAGTATGAATTTTTGACGACCAAGTAAAACTATTAAACAAATTAAACGTTTTATTTTCGATTATTCAATTATGTGTGTCAACTATGATCACGTGACTATATGTTCGTTAAATTAAAGTATCATACTTAAAAGAAATATAAATTTCTGACGAAATAATAAAAAGAAAAAAAAAAAAAAAACAGTACCAAATAGGATAAAATAGAGTCGAACAAAAGATCAAATAGTATTGAATAGGATCGGACTGGACCCAATAGGATCGAATAAGATAAATAAGAATTAATAGAATCAAATAGAACCGAATAGGATTATCGGATCGGTTCGGATCGGCTGTGCTCTAATTGCCTCTGGGATTTTCTTTAAAGTTTCATCCAGTGTTTTCTTTGAAATTTTATCTGAGATTTTGTCTGGGAAAATTTGATTTTAAGAATCTTCAGGTATCTTTTTTTTTTTCTTTTTTTTTTTTCTTGGAAATACTCGATAACAATCAAAGATGGCCGAAGGATTGACGAAGATTTCTGAAGATATTCGAAAATAATAATTGCATATATTCGTAGATCATTGAATATTTCCATAGATACTTGAAAATTATTGAAGATGCCAGACGTAACCCAGACAAAATCGTAGACAAAACCCCAGACGCAAACTGGTCCCCTGTCGAATTTAACCGAGCCGAACCGACGGGCCAAACCAAGTCGTATAAGCGGGCCTGGTTGAGTGACCGGAACAGTAGAGGCGACTATGTGTGTATGTGCGTGTGCGTGTGTATACATATATATATGTATATGTATATATATATATATATATATATATATATATATTGACCTAAATGTGTATCTAAATAAAAAATTTTTATATAAAAAAAAAACTATAATTACAATTAACATTTAACAAAGAAATTATAACAAAATTGAAATTTTCTTTATTGCTATATTATAATTATATTAAAATTACATTATATTATATTATATTACATTATATTATATTATATAAATTATATTTACGTATTATGAAAAATAATTTCAAATATACGAAAATAATTAATTATCTAACGGGGATAATGATGTGATGAGATTGAATAAAAAAAAAAAAGAAAAAAAAAAAAAAAGAAAAAAAAAACGAAAGAAAGAGAAAGAAGAACGGGAAAAAAGAGAAAGAAAAATTTGAGAAGAAGGAAAAGGAAAGAAAGAAAGAAGAAGAAGAAGAAGAAGAAGAAGAAGAAGAAGAAGAAAGAAAAAAGAACAGAACATTTTATTATACCACATATGTGTACTCACGTATAAAAATATTATACTTGTATAATTTGAAAATGACATTGGCATTATATAACAAGTTAACAGTGTTTTCTACGTACGCATGTATTACGTTCCGTTTATATGAAAACGGTGCTTTATCTGTCGTCCTTTCTTTCTCGGGTCGTTTTCTTGATGTTCGATAAACCAGCTCCTTGACGATCTCGAAGAAAGAGTAAGAAAGAAAGAAAGAAAGAGAAAGAAAGAAAGAAAGAACGAAAGAAAAAGATAGAAAGAGAAAGATATTCATTTCTCTTTCTTGCACAGTAGTAGTAGCGTCGTCGCATACCTGTCTTCTTTTACCTTCTTCCTTACTCCTCCTCTTTCTCCTCCTCCTTCTTCTTCTTCTTCTTCTTCTTCTTCTTCTTCTTCTTCTTCTTCTCGTATCCATGAAGATTCTAAAGCCGATGTTTGGCCCTCATACCTATTGTGTCCGGTTTGTCCTGCCACTTAATATACGCAGGAATACCTGTGTTCTCGACAATGCACCAGTCCCTCTTGTAAAAGCAACCAATGGATGCCAATGAAAAATCCATCTTAACTCCTTTCTCTTTCTCTCTCTCTCTCTCTCTCTCTCTTTCTTTGTCTGTCTATCTATCTATCTCTCTTTCTAATTCTCTCTCTCTCTCTTTCTCTATCTCTTTATCTCATCCTCTCTCTTTATCTCTACCTATCGTTTTCTTACGCACAACGAACAGGTTTCGCGAGAAAGAGAAAGAAAGACAGAGACAGAGAGAGAGAGAGAGAGAGAGAGAGAGAGAGAGAGAGAGAGAGAGAGAAGAAAAATCATGTCGTAAATCATGTTAATAATTATCTAAGAATTATCTTGTTAAAAGTCAATTAATTATAATGGAATTTAATTTAGGTTTAATACTTTTTTTTTCTTTTTTTGTGCTTTTCTTCTTTTCTTTTTTTTTTTTGTTTTTTTTTGCTTTTTTTTTCTTTTGGTCAGACAATTAGAAGCTCGATATAATTTTATTTTATTTCAATTTTTTTTTCTTTTTTTTTTTTTTTTTATAACGAGCAAGCAGGTCTAATTTCATTCAATTTATTTCTCGGCTGATTAGAAATTTGTTATAATTATGTATATATATATATATATATTTTTTTTTTTATTTTTTTTAAATAGAAGTAAGCAATTTTATTCAATTTAATTGTTGGATGATTGCAAGTTCATTTGGATTACATTTTTTTCTTCTTCTTTTTTTCCTTTTATATATATATATATCTATATATATGATTTATCAAACTTAATTTCATTCGATCTCTTTTCCACCCGACGATATCATAGTTTTGATTCAATTATAATTTCTTTTTCCTTCTTTGTTTTTCTTTTTTTTTTTTTTAATACAATTAAAACACTATTATATATATATATATATATATATATATATATATATTTTTTTTTTTTTCTTTTTTTTTTTATGGTGAATTTCTGAGTAGGTCTTGAGTATGGTATTACTCGTTCAAAAATCGTAGCACGATCCCACGGAACTCGTAAAAGTTTCCTTCGTTCGACGGTCCTGTCGTCGGAGTCGACTTATTTCGAAATTCGAGACGTACGAAGGAGAGCGACCGACCGTCTTCGTCCATCGATCGAACATTCTCCACCGGTTTGGTGTTCCACCCTTTTAAAAAGACACGCATTGGACTTTGAAACTAACCGTAGAGAGATAGAAAAAGATAGATAAAGAAAGAAAACGAACCTCCGACACTCTCGCTGTCCACCGTGTAGTCTTCGAAATTCAATGAGTAAAATATGCTTTATCGTTGAATTTTCGACAAACGGAACGAATTTCAAATATGCGAATCCCCTTTTCATACAAAGTTTGCCTTAAGGTTTGTCAGATTGTAAATTTCGTTTGAAGAAAATAAAATTTGCTTGTCTTCTGTCTTAAAAAAAAAAAAAAAAAAAAAAAAAAAAAATACATATATATTTTTTTTCTCTTTTTTGCTATTTATTTGTCTGTTTTCTTTTTTTTTTTTTTTTTCTTTTCTTTTTTTGATATTTTTCTCTTTAATGTCTTTTCTCTTAAATGTATGAATATCGTTTTTTTTCCCGCTTTGCTTTTTTTGGTTTTTTCTTTTTTACACAAGGTTACACAATATTATTATCATCATTATATTTATTATTATTATTATCGTCGTTGTCATTGTTGTTGTTATCGTTATTATTAACATTATATTCCTTTAATATATAATATATAATAATATATAATATATAATATATATATATATATATATATATATATATATATATATATACGAAGAGGAAAAGAAAGAAAATAATTTTAGATTCGGTTCGATAAAAATTTAACACGTACAAGATATACATAGAAACATGGACGTCGACGTTTAACGGTGCTTAAAAGAGAAGTGCATGATCGTTGTGGCTCGGACTTTCCGGTATACGCGAGCATCGTCCTATTTACGATTCTTGGATCGCTCGTGTCACGAGAAAATTCGAGTTAAGTGCGATAAAGTCTCTTCTACGGCGTTATCTCGAAACGAGAGAGAGAGAAAGAGAGAGAGAGAGAGAGAGGACACACAGAAATCTCGTCTCCATTCGTTAAATACATTATTGCGTTCGTGAACTTGTATCAATTGGAGTGGGGGGAGAAAAAAAAAAAAAAAAAAAAAGAAAAAAAAAAGAGAGAAAAATGGAAAGATTAAGATTGTTCGTACATTTGCGTCATAGCATTTTAAAATTATCGATATTTTTATTATCGATGATTATTACCATGATGTACCGTTTGGTTGTTTCATTGCTTTGTTCAATTTTCTATCGTTTCAGATTCATTTATCTTTTTTTTTTTCTTTTTTTTTTTCTTTTTCTTTTTCTTTTCTTTTTTTTGCAAACGAGAGATCTGTTCGTTCTTTTTTGATTTTTATAAAAATTTTATAACAATGATTTATCGATCAGAAAATTACTCTAGTCTTATTAACGATTACTTTTTTTTTTTTTTTTTTTTTTTTTTTTTCTATAAGGAAATAATTCTCTTAATAATAGATTTCAATAATAAAATATATATTGTGCGAACTTAATTGATTATTTTTCTTTCCTCTCTCTTCTTTTTTTATTTTAACTTTAATTCTAAATTAATTTTTTTTTTTTAAATTAAATAATATACATACATATATATATATATATATCCATATATTAATTTATTTATTCATATTATTATTATTAGATATATATATATATATATGTATAATATAAATATGCGTATCTGTATCATAAATAACGCATATAAATAAATAAGTAAACAAAAAAAAGGAAGAAAGGAAAAGTTTTCAAGTATTGTAAAAAAGAAGAAAAAAAGAAAAAAAAAACATTCGAACGATATTCGACTAATATGATAAAAAGAAAAATTTCCAAAGTTTAATCACGACGAAATTGATATGATTGAAAATAATTATGTGAATATATATATATATATATATATATATATATATATCGGTTTGTATTACTAATACCGCAAAAGGTAAGCCACTCTAGATGTTAAAATCGTGAAATGGAGCAGCACGATGGAGGCAATGCGGTGCAATAGGGGTGGCCAAACAAAAAGGATTTTCTACGGCCATTATTGGAGCGCGCCCTATGCCGCCATCGAGCTCGTAGAACCCATAGAATATTTCTATCGTCGGTCCGACATTGAATTTTTCTTTTACAACCAAGGAAGAAGGAAAGAGAAAGAGAGAAAAAAGGGAGAGAAAGGGAGAGAGAGAGAGAGAGAGAGAGAGAATAAGAGAGTATAAGAGGGAAAGAAAGAGAGAGGAATAGACTCGCCTTCTAGACTCTGTTATACTTTCAGAAAACGTTAGATGGTTCGATCCACCGAAGGAAATATGTATTTCT
>NW_023395857.1:3067500-3070000 GCF_014083535.2 Vespa mandarinia | reverse complement strand
AGGCAAGTAGGTAGGTAGGTAGGTAGGTAGGCTTGCTTAGGCAACGATTTAGATTTGCGTGTTACAAACAGGGTGCTACAAGGTTACTCGGCTCTCGTTCATTCGGTTCGATTCGGTTCGGTTCCCTCTGTATTTAGTCTTGATAATCGATACTAAAACCTTTCGTGAGATTAGAAATGTGATTAGAATCAAAGAAGAAATTTGATCTTAGTTATCTTTATATATATAAATAGGTACATATATATTTATATATACGTATGTATGTATTTATGTATGTATTTGTGTATATATGTATTTATAATAGATATATGTATAACATTATAAATCGACATTTTAATTAGAACGTTATTTACGGTTTCTTTTCGAAATGCTTCGATCGATTATCTAATATCTATATATATATAATCGAGTTTAGTTTAAATTAGTTTACAAATGATTAGTATTGAAGGAGAAATTCGTTACGAAATTTTCTTTTGATGTATATATATATATATATATATATATATATATATATATATATATATATATACATATATATATATACATAGACATATAAAAGTATAAATCGATAATTTCATTCGTAATATTTCTTTATGAGATTCTTATTTGATCATTGTAATGAAATTTTAATTGAAATTAGACCTGATTAATTTTGTTTGTTCTTTTTCGTTCTCTCTTTCTTTTTTTCTTTTTTCCTTTTCAATTTTGTATTCAAAATTTAACTCGATACGTTCATTCGATACGTTTCGAGATTCTCGTTAGAATAATATAATTAAATATTGACGAGTTTATAAGGGTTTAGCTTAGATTCATTTTTTTTTCTTTTCATTTTTATTATTTTTTTTCTTTTTTCTTTTTTTCTTTTTTTCTTTTTTTTTTTTTTGCGTTACACGCATAGAACTCGAAATTCAATTCGTTACGTTTTTCAATTCGAAAAATTATATTTAAATTTTGACGAGGATTAAAAGTTCAATTCAAAACGTTTCCCTTTTTTTCGAAATTTGTATTTAAAGATAACAAATTTATCGCGTTTCTATCGAAGATTTTTCTTTCTCTTTTTTTCTGTTTTTTCTTTTTTATTATTTTTTTTTTGTTTCTTTTTATTTTTTTTTTTTTTTTTTTTTTGATTCGTTTCCTTTCATTTCGTTACGTAAAGCACGATATTTAATTCGACAAGTTTTTATTCGTAATTATTACATAAAAGTAATGATTAAGTTTTCTTTTTTTTTTTTTTTTTTTTTTTTTTTTAAATACAAGAAAATCGATTGGAGACATTTTCCCTTGTTTCCTTTCGAAATTTATTGCAATCAAAATTATAACTTTATTCTCTCTCTCTCTCTCTCCCCCCCCCTCTCTCTCTCTTTCTCTTTTTAACATTTTGTGAACGGTCATCGAACGCGTTGAAAATAGAATCGAAAGGAATCGTCGAAGATGAGTTGGACTAATCGAAGACACACTACCGCAAAGTTATAGCCACTCTTAGCTCGGAAAATCAACAGAGGCATGTACTATCCTATAGCCTGAAAATAGCGACGTGCTTATTTAAGGAAGGATTACCACGAGAAAGGGTCGAAACAAGGAACAGTGAAAGTAAAGGAAATAGAAAGGAAGTCGTAATATAGACGACGAGGATGACAGAAATGTAAAAGCTGTTACGAGCTGTTATCCATTCTCCTAAACAAATTTTATGGGAACCTCTAATAAAACGTTCCAATGAAATATTTATTATATGCTTCGTAATTTTGTATATACATATATATATATATATTTTTTTTTTTTGTATTCTTTAATATATAATCTTTCATATTATAATTTTTTATGTTCTATTTGTAATTTTATACATCTTATTTATTTAATTTTTTTCATTTATTTATTAATTTATTAACCAATCAATCAATCAATCAATCGATCAATCGATCAATCAATCAATCAATTAATTAATTTATTTATTTATTTATTTATTTATTTATTTGTTAATTAATAATTTTATCAAATTATATAAAGAAAAAATTTCAATCGATTTTTATGAAATTCATTTAATTACAAAAGATCGTATTCGTCGTTTGCCTTTCTTTTTTTATTTCCTTTTTTAAATTACGCGTTTATCAAGCAAAACACTAAATAAATCAATAAATAAATGCTATACAATATTACGTATATTTATCAGATTAGATAACACTTTAATCGATGCCTTTCGTACGTTCCATTCTTTACTATCACTTTTTAATATAAAAGATTTTATATTTTTGCTTTTTTTTACCTGCTATTTCGTTTCTTTTTTTTTTTCAATTACATGTTTATTAACAAAACAATAAATAAATAGATACTTTATAATTTTATATATTAACGTAGTTAACAAATATTAAATCGTGATTTTTCAATATAGTAATTTCTTGCAGTTTCAAAAGATTTTTTTATTAATTATTTATTAATTTTTTATGAATTTATTATTAATTATTAATTTCGAAAGAAAGAATTATATTCTTTTCTCTCTCTCTCT
>NW_023395857.1:3060000-3062500 GCF_014083535.2 Vespa mandarinia | reverse complement strand
CTCTTTATTCTTTATCTTTATTATGGATCTTTGTTCGTGGAAAAATTTTATTTTTACTTTTTCTTTTTTCTTCTTTTTTTTTTTTCTTTTCTTTTTAATCCATAATATTTTTCTTCTTTCAATCCAAACTAATTTAATGATTAAAATGATCATCCTTTCTCTCTCTCTCTCTCTCTCTCTCTCTCTCTCTCTCTCTCTCTCCCTCTCTATCTTTTTATATGTAGGAATTTGCAAGGTAGCTTTGCTTTTTGTAATGGAAAAAAAAAAATCTTTTATCTTTCTTTCTCTTTTTCTTTTTTTCGTTCGCTCAACATTTTGATCGAACAATAGTTTAATGGAATTTCTTTCGTCCTTTTTTCTATAAACTTTTTTTTTTAATCCGAGTTAATTTGATAATTGGAATGATGACCTTCTCTCTCTCTCTCTCTCTCTCTCTCTCTCTCCCTCTCTCTCTCTATTTTCTTCTATCTCTCTTTCTCTCTCTCTCTCTCTCTCTCTCTTTCTCTCTCTTTATATATCTCCGTCGAACATAAGTTTCTTGAATATTTGTTTGTCTCTTAAATAATCCTAAAGAATCATAAATCTTTTTCAAATCCGGTTAGCCTTGACTATCTACGACTTTTCGTATTTTATGAAGACAAAATATGAACTAAGTACAGAGTCCTGCGAATATCTCTTACTCTCTCTCTCTCCCCCTCTCTCCCTCTCTCCCTCTCCCACTCTCTCTGTTTCTTTTTCTTTCCGTCTGTCTCTCTGTATTTGTATTTTTCGAAAAATATGCGTATATGTTGCAAAGTATACATAGAATATATCTGAGTATATTGGAATAATATTTTCCAAGCTATATACAACCTTCCAACATTTTTGTCCTACCTCCTCTCATCTTTATCTTCTCTCTCTCTCTCTCTCTCTCTCTCTCTCTCTCTCGCTCTCTCTCACTTTTTTCTCTCTCTCTCTCTCTCTCTCTCTCTCTCTCTCGTCTCGTCTCGTCTCGTCTCGTCTTGTCTCGTCTCCCCTTGAATACCAAGATAACTCTTCGTACTGCATTCGTATTTACAGTTAGATCTTCTGTCTTTCTCCTTCGCACATCGTTGATTCCAACTACACATACTTCTCATAGGAGGATTAACGTAATCGATTGTCTACACTTGTAAATCTTTTCTTTCGAATTTTATGAAAAATTCATAATATAATATTATATATAATTTGATAGTTGTAGAATTATTTATATCAGTTTAATTATATTATTCTAATAATGAGTATATTAGTATAGTATATTATAATTAATATAATTATTATATTGTATTGTATTAAAAAATTATAGTATTCTAAAAATGTATATATATATATATATATATAAAATTTATGTAGGTATATATACTGTAATATATATTATACTTACAATTTAGTACAGTATAATATGTTCTACGTATAAAAATGTAATTTCTAATTTTTCATAGTAATTTCTATCTATATAAAAATTCAAATTTTACTTGTACTATTATAATTACATTACATTATATTATAAATCGTACTTCAAAAATATCAAACACCTTGGATACGAGATTACAATTTATATATTTTGCAATAATAAGATGAAATAAAATTTATGAAGTATGTATACTTACATTACCATGCATGTATATATATATATGTAAGTAAGACTTCAAGAATTACATAAACAAAAAGAACAACCGAAATGATAAAAATCTGATTACAATTAATCAATTAATTGATATCTTTTATTACGTCAATAAAAGATAGAAAAAAAAGAAAACAAAACAAAAAGAAAAGAAAAGAAAAACGGGAAAATTGATTAGACCGATGTAAAATCTACCGATGTAAAAATTCAAATATCGACGAATTCTGTGCAATTTACGTTGAGGGAGTCTATGTATGATAAAAAAAAAAAAAAAAAAAAAGAAAAATTATGAATAATTTGGAAGATCGAAAAAAATATTTAAACTTATCGCTCACAAAACACAAAAATCTACTTTACGACATTTCTATATTCTGCGTCATCGACCAAAGACTCAGAACACACTTACGTTCCGAATCTACGACTATTTCGACGATTTCAAGGAGTTCCTAAAATTAGGCGAGAGCAGCTTTTACGTGCAATTAGATAATTCCCTGTGTCTCCATTCTCTTCGTAGGGAACAATACACTCTCGTTTCAAAGAGAAAAAGAGAGAGAGAGAGAGTGAGAGAGAGAGGGAGAGGGTGAGAGAGAGAACTTCGTCGAAAGGCGAACTCTCTCGAGTGCATGGCCACTCGGTCGGTCGTTTGCTTTCAAAATTACCCGCATTTTTTTTCTCCTTTCCTTCCTCCATCTTTGCATAAAGTATTCAGAATCCTAAAATTTTCTCTAATTAATTTTTCATATATTTTTGTTTTGTTTCTTTTTCCACTTCTTTTTTCTTTTTTTCTTTTTTCTTTTCTTTCCTTTTTTATTATTATTATTATTATTATTATTATTATTATTATTATTATTATTATTA
>NW_023395857.1:3035000-3040000 GCF_014083535.2 Vespa mandarinia | reverse complement strand
TGTATTATTGATAATTAATTTTTATGAATTAATATACATATGCATTTGCCATTAAAAATGGATATACATTTTATTATTATATATATACATATACATATATATATATATGTATTACAAGAGAGGATTACAATATGATATATATATATATATATATATATATATATATATATATGTGTATATATTTATATATACATTTCTTCTCTGTGTCTCTATATCTAGCTGGCGCAGTTATGCAACGATGACATAATGTTTATGTTACTCGGAAACAATGCAACGCCTACGCGATTACGATGCAACGAGGAGAATGCACCTATACGATCGATACTCGCCGCTTGCCTTTGTGTCTCGCTCTCCGTATATATCATATATGTAATATATATATATATATATATATATATATATATCTATATATTACTAAATCACTTATGAGTGTTTATATATATATATATATATATATATATATATACATACACGTACATATTTGTGCGTATACATCCGAGTATATTCCTACATATCTATATAACTGCATTTACATAAATATTTTCTTTTATTTAATATATAATATATGCCATATAATATGATATAATATATTTTAATTTAAATAAAATATACTAATATACAGATAAAAAATTCGATCGATTAAAAATATAACAATTATATATATATATATGTGTGTGTGTGTGTGTTTCAGAAGAAGTGGGAAATAATTTATTTCTATATATCTAAACTAAGAAAGGGGGAAAAAAAGAAGAAAGAAAAAAAAAAAAGAAAAAGAAAAGGAAAAAAAGGAATCTATATATCCCATTTGACTTTGTTATAGAGTTATTTTATGATTTTGTACAAATCTTAATCTCGTTTACTACATTCATAAGATACATTCGAAATGACCTCCTCGCTTTTAAATACATGCTCTGCAGACGTCTTACCTAGGCGACCATCAATGCATGTTGTATCTGCATATATACATATAGATACATGCAATACATATGTATGTACAGTCCAGACGTTCCTCGGTCTATTGCCGTCGAACTTCAACTTGAATTATTTCGTTTTCATCGAGTTTCGAAGAAAGGAAGAGAAAGAAAAAAAAGAAAAAAAAAAAAGGAAAGAAGAACATTATTCCTATAAAAAAAATTTCTTATAAGTCGAAATAAAGGATAAATAAATAAATAAATAAATAAGTAAATAAAACAGAAGGACGTACTTATTTATATACGCATTGTCAGAAATTGTGTTCCTTTTTATTATCATTATTATTATTATTATTATTATTATTATTATTATTATTATTATTATTATTATTATTATTATTATTATTATTATTATTATTATTATTATTATTATCATTATTATCATCATCATTATCATTAATATTATTATCGTAGCTTCGATCGATTAAAATATTTTTCCATTTGATTCTTGAAATTTATACGTTATACATATTGAAACATTTATGTAAATTTTACTTTTATTTTTCTTTTTATAACAGATTTAATACAATGCAATCGACATAAACATAGTTCGAGAGAGATAGAGAAAGAGAGAAAAAGAGAGAGGGAGAGAGATATTGGTAGAGGGAGGAAGAGAGAAAGGAAGAGATAGAAGTGGGAGAAAGAATTTTAGACGCAATAGTCTATTTAATAGCCTAATAGACGTCTCTCCTTCGATGTAAGATCACGAACAATGAGCGTATTGCGTCTTCCTTACGCGAGGAATAAACGAGCTCGCTGGAAAACAACCTTGTGGCTCTACTTTCTATTGCGTCAGGAGAAGGTGATGAAGGAAGAGAAGGAGAAGGAAGAGAAGGAGGAATTGGTGGAGGTGGAGGAGGAGGAGGAGGAGGAGGAAGATGGAATGGTGATAGTGTGGATTAGCGATAGTAGTAGTACTAGTAATAGTAAATAGTAGTGATTCCCGTGATAATGGTAGGGGAAGATAGTCTCACGTTTCGTTTCGACGTTCTTACAAAACGCGGCCCACGTTTTCTCCTCTCGACTTTGAATTTCCGCGTGGACGGAAATATCGTTTATGCTAAATCCTACTTTAAATCTGGATTGGATAAAAAAGGAAAGAGAGAAAGAAAGAGATAGAGATAGATAGATAGAGAGAGAAAGAGAGAAAGAGATACAGAATATAGAAATTACGATTTCTATTTCTTAGAAAGCTATAGAAAATATCTGTATCGTGTAAATAGTCTTCGATTGTTTAATAATTGATATATATATAAGATTTTATTTTATCGTCGCATTATTTAATTCATGTTAATATTCTTTCTCACTTTGCTTTTGTGTCATTTCTTTTGTTTTTTTCTTTTTTCTCTACTTCTCTTTCGTTTTTATACATTTTCTCTTTGGAAATCTTTCACCTTTTGTTGTTTCTTTTTTTTTTTCTTTTTTATTTTGTTTTCTTCTTTTTTTTCTTTTTTATTTTGTTTCTTTTTTTTTTTTTCTTTTTTTTTTTTCTTTTTTTCATTACTTTCGTGACACGTATTCTTTATAAGAGGGAAAGAAAGGTAAGAAAGAAAAATGAAAAATAAAAAAGAAAAAAAAAAAAGAAAAAAAAGAAAAAAATAAAAAAATATAAAAAGGAGAAAAGAAATATCGAACGAACGTCCTTCATTCTTGTTTCTCATTTTTCCTCCAAACTCCCTTCCGTCCCACTCCGACCCATCCCCCGATCTCTTCTATTCTCTTCTCTTCTCTTCTCTTCTCTTCTCTTTTTTTATCCGACGTATCCATCCCGTTATCATTAGATTTCCAGGATAGACTTGCATATGTATATATATATATATATATATATATATATATATATATGTATATTTTTTTGCATTACTCGCCGTGACTCCGAAGGTATTAAAATAATAGACATTCCGTAACTGTACATATATATGTATATATATGTTATGTGTCTCTCTAGTGTGTATGCGAGAGAGAGAGAGAGAGAGAGAGAGAGAGAGAGAGAGAGAGATAAATAAAGATAGAGAGATAGAAATAGAGAATTTTAATACATGGTTGCGTTGAACGGGCCGCGATATCTAATACGAAACTATTACTAGTTTCTTCAAACGCAGATGTACTTTTATAGATGAATGAATAGCAGCTACGAAATTTTTTAAAGTTCGCCATGAATTGTCCTCCCACATTCAAGTGAACTAGTTCCCCACCCCCCACTCCACCCCAGCAATTCCACTATTTCCATATCTCTCTCTCTCTCTCTCTCTCTCTCTCTCTCTATTTCTATTTCTATCTCTATCTCTTCTATTTCTATCTCTGTCTCTCTCTCTCTCTATTTCTATTTCTATCTCTATCTCTTTCTATTTCTATTTCTCTCTCTCTCTCTCTCTCTCTCTCTCTCTCTCTCTCTCTCTCTCTCTCTCTCTCTCGTTGGTTTGTGTGTATCCCGAACCACGTTTGGAGTTTTTCATCAAAACGCCTTTCGCTGAACTACAGAGTATCGCTTTTACGTGAACTCCGATACCTTTTGAAACTCATCCCTCTCGGTACCCTGAAAATTCATTAGAAATAATACAAACGATAGTCACCGAGAATGTTACTATATACATATACATATATACATATAAATATATGTGTACGCGTATATATATATATATATATATATTATATATAGTTCTCTTAAATTCAGGTAAATCACTGAATATATCAATCTATGAATATTACTGTACATAGTATTTATTGATTATATTACATTGATTATTTGTGGATTATAAATTAAATAACAATTGAATAATTAATAATTTTGTTAGGAGTAATAAAATAAAAAGAAAGAGAAAGAGAGAGAGAGAGAGAGAGAGAGAGAGAGAGAGAAATAGCCATCAATTAATCTTCATTGAATAAAATCTGATTATAATTCTCTTTATTATTATTATTATTATTATTATTATTATTTCTTTTTTTTCTTTGTTCTTTTTAACTAACAATAAATATATCATGGAATTAATTATTTCAATTGTAATTAATTAATCCGATTAATTTTCTATAATTTCTTATACATTAATACATATGTAAATAAAGGAAACGTGATGAATCGTCTTAATAGTTCCTGATATTAACGATATCAGTTAAATAGAATTCAGTCTTCTAATTCCTTCACTTGAAACGAACGCCAAGGCCAAAGTGTTAAACTGACGCAACGTGTGTCACAATAGAATCGTTCAAATACAAACACACACACACACACACGTACATACACACACGAACACGCACACACGTACGCACATACACACACACTTACATACAGTAGGAGGGGAATAGGACGGAATGATAGACTTTTACACGTACTTACATATTTATATTATGTAAATATGATATAATATGTATTTACATATGTTTACTATATATACGACTACATACACACACACACACACTCTCTCTCTCTCTCTCCCTCTCTCTTTCTTTGTCTCGTAAATTTTAAAACGCAAATAGGTAATGTAAGGTTAAAGTGAACGAACTTTTAAAGGTCCATGGAAAGCCTCGAAGATTTGCCGAAACACAAACCCTGATTTGGCAATTAGGTCAATGCCTATCTTTCAATACCTATCAGATGACCCAATGTTCTTCATGGTAAAAATGAAATAAATTCTGTCTATATATAAATTCGTTACGGCGTTACCTTCTTTTCTCTTCTCTTCTCTTCTCTTCTTTTTTATTCCTCTTTTCTTCTTTTTTCTTCACTTTAAAATCTTCTTATATCTCCAAATATTTACGTTTAAATATTATCGAATATATACGATAATAATCGTTTTTCTGATCTATATCTATCCAGTGAACAACGAAATTGAGCTAATGTATTTTTGTATCGGTAATTTTAGAGAGAGAAAGAGAGAGAGAGAGAGAGAGAGAGAGAGAGAGAGAGAGAGAAAGAGAGAGAGAAGAAATTATCAAAAAAAAATATATATATATAAAATATATATATATATATATATATATATATATATCACTTGTCTCGTAATAAATTGATTCATAATTTTGAAAATGTACTAC
>NW_023395857.1:2990000-3030000 GCF_014083535.2 Vespa mandarinia | reverse complement strand
AAATGAAAAATGAAAAGAAAGGAGAAAGAAAAGGGAAAGAAAAAAGAAAAAGAAAAAAAGAGGGCGGAATAAAATATGTAGATGTATTAAGAACTTCGTCTAGTCATGCAAGAGAGAAAAGAATATATGATGACATTAACGAAACAATTATAACATAATTTATGAATTACGTATAGAGAGAAAAATAGAAAAGAAATGATTGGGACCTTATCGAAAATTATTCCATAAAATCTTTTTACTTATTTTAAATAATACGAATTATTCTAATTATGCGTAAGCATCGGCAAATATGTATGAAGACGAACGTAAGTCGTGCACAAAAGAAAAATAAAAAAAAAAAAGAAAAAAAAAAGAAAAAAGAAAGAAATGGAAGTAGAAAAATCGATTAGAACAAAATCATTTCCTAATATGTGAATTGCGTATAGAAAGAAATAAAAAATTAATAAATAAATAAATAAATAAATAAATAAATAAATAAATAAATAAATAAATAAATAAATAAATAAATAAATAAATAAATATATGTAAAAGATACAAAACGAAGAGAAAAAGAAAAAAAGAAAGAAGAAAAAAAAGAAAAAAAAGAGAGAGAAACAAAAAGGAAAGAAAGAAGAAAAACGAACAAATGATTAGGATCTTATCGTAAAATATTTGCTCAGTGATTAGAATATATAAGTTCGTAAAATATTGTACTTTTTCTTATGGTCGAACACTACGATATAATGAATAGAGGAGGAAAAGGAGGAAAAGGAAGAGGAGGAGTAAGAGGAGGGAGAGGAGGATGAAGGGGAGGAGGTGGAGGAGGGGGAGGAGGAGGAGGAGGAAGAGGAGGAATTCCGTCATGACCCAGTTTCGTTTTACGTTCGAGGGTTAAGGCAGGCAAGGCCGGAAAAGAACGATGAAACTAACAAGTTGCTCGTTGATAGCAAGCAGCACAGTCGCTAGGAACGTACAAGGCACCGTGTATATATATACATATTATATATATATATATATATATATATATATATATATATATAAACATATATATATGTATATGTATCTATGTTTAATATATATATATATATATTTGTATGTATGTATGTAAGTACATATTTTTCTTTAGCGATAGTAGCCTACATACACTAGACCATCTATCGATTATAACTCCCCCACTCTTCTTATTCGAGACATCGGGAAAGAGTAAGTCTGAAACTCGTTGAATATGTAATCGTATCGTATACTTCCTTATCTATCGATCCTAGATAATATTTCAGTTTAAAATCACGTCGGTTTTTACTACCACGTCATCAAACACGTAATCGATTTATAATAATTGATTTAATAAAATCGTTTCCATGATCGTTTTAATAAACGTTAGATACGTCCGTAAGTACAATAATCTTTTGTTTTTATTTTTGTTACTGATTTTTCTTTCTTTTTTTTCTGTTTTTTATTTTTTTTTTTTTTTTTTTTATTTTTATTTTTTCC
Source organism: Vespa mandarinia (assembly GCF_014083535.2). NCBI lineage: Eukaryota > Metazoa > Arthropoda > Insecta > Hymenoptera > Vespidae > Vespa > Vespa mandarinia. The sequence goes on along the minus strand of NW_023395857.1, from coordinate 3,028,530 downwards.
TTTTTTTTTTTAAGGGTTGCTTTCTTCTCCTCTAATCGTCATACGTACAATTAATTATCTTAAATAAATTAATTGAATCGAAGTGATTTTAAATTTTCATTTGTTACAGTCGCGAATAATAATTTGATAAGCTAATACGTTATTATTTATTCTTGTTGTTATTATAATAATAATAATAATTATATCATACTTTTAAACGATTATTTAATTACTTCTTTGTATATATATATATATATATATATATATATATATATATTAATAATTAATTTTTGTTATATCAATTATAATATAATTATATAACATTATACATAGTATATAAATATATAATTACACCATAACAATAATAATAATAATTATTATTATTATTATTAGTAATGTATTATCCTTTGTAATTTTCTCAATTACTCGAGATCAAATTATTTTTTATCAATTGAGAATAATTGTAATTATTATTAAGAAATATTTTTATTTAACTAAATATTATAGCGAATCTTGTTACGGCCCTGGAAAATGTATTACTGCCAGGTGAAGCAGTAGAGGTAATATCGAATATGATATCGCCATTCTTCCGAACGGTCAACATTTATGCTCGTTCGTGCTCGACTGACAGGTGTGAATCGTGTGTTCTCGGGAGCGCACGCGCAATGTGGCCACCGGCCTCCACTGTCGCGTTTCTGCGCCACAAGTGCTTTCATAAATGAAAATCATAAAGATCGGGTAAAGAGAAGGGGATAAAAATGTTTCTTTTTTTTTTCTTTTGTTTTTTTTTCTTTTGTTTTTTTTCTTTTGTTTTTTTTCTTTTGTTTTTTTTTTTTTTTTTAGGTATCATTAATAACCTAACGATTTATAATGTCGATAAAATTCATAATGATAAATCAATCGTACGATCGATCGATCTACCGAAAATAACCTTTTTTTTTCTTTACAAAATTACGGACAAAACTTAACGGCGTATTATTGTCTTCTTCAATTTATTTATCATTTTATAAGATTTATCAAAGCAATACGATTTGGCAATACGTATATCTATCTATATTGATATGAAATTAATGATATTATCATTCGTTGATTCACCTTTAAAAAGGAAATTAAAGGAAAAAAAAAAAAGCGGGCCCAAAGGGGGGAGGATGGGAGGTAGATGATATTTCGTAAGATGATATCAAAGATCTATCGATCAACATTTTTTTTCGAAATCTCTTAGACTTCTAGTTAGGCTTGTAACTTTTATAAGCTGAATTGAATGGTTTTTACAATCTGGAGAAAAGGATGAAAGAAAAAAAAAAAATATCAAAAAGGATTAACTTTAAAGTAATCTCGAAGAAAAGACTAATTGATTTTTAAACCTACCTAAATCATAAAGAAGAATGTTCCTATAGTAGATTTACGATATATAAAAAAAAAAAAAAATATATATATATATATATATATATATATATATACATATATAAATCTAAAAAAGAAAAAAAAATAAATCAATATGTACATTTTATGAATATATTGTAACACTATATCGATTATATCGATATATAAAGATTGATAAAGAATTTTTAAACATCAGATTTTTAAAGATTTTTAAAGATCACCAGGGATCAATCAAAGATCATTTGATCTTTAAGTTTTCAATTAGAATACGGTAATTCAAAAAATTGGCATGATTGCAGATGTGTCCGTTCGTAGCTGAGAATAAGCGGAGTAAGCAAAAGTTAGACAAGAGAAAAGAGAAACGACAAGAAACGAGAGAGTAATAGTCTTTGTCCGAGATTCGATCCAAAAGTAGTAGCCAACAGTAACTAGCAGAAACCAGCAGCAGCAGCAGCCAACAGCAACAGCACCAGCCAGCAACAGCAGCCAGCAACAGCAGTAGCAACAACAGTAACAGCAGTAGCAGCTGCTGATGCTGTCATTGGTTCTTGAGTTTCTTTGGACTAATTGAAGCTAGCTCGTGCATTTTTCGAGCTTCTCGTGCGATTTTTGACGCTTTCTCTAAAAGGAAATAAAAGAACGAAAGGAAGAGAAGAAAATGGTTAAAGAGGAGGGAGGAGGGGGGGCGAGGAAAGAGGAGGGGTAAGAGTAGGAGGAAGAGGAGGAAAATGAAAAAGAGGAGGAGGAAATAAAGAAAAGAAAAAGTAAAAAAGAATAATATAATAATGATAATAATAATAAACGAAAGAAAGAAAGAAAGAAAGAAAGAAAGCAAGCAACAAATAATAATATGGCGGCGAAGGCCGATCATCCTCGAGCAGGTGGCAAAGAGGTACGTCTCTTTTTCGTTTAACCTGAAGCGAGACTCCGTGCAGACTTCTGTGCTTGATTGGCCCTGTTGTTCGAACTCGAGCATATCCTGTCGCACTTCTTTATTTCATTTTTTTTCTTCTTCTGTCTATCCTATTTTTGCTTTTTTTTCTTCCTTTTTACTTCTTGTACGTATGTATGCATGTACATATTGTATGTATGTATGTATGTATGAATATATATTATACGTATGTATTATATATATATATATAAACGTAGCTCTCTTTACTGACTGCCCTAGCTGTTCTTTTAAATTTTAATACCTATTAACGAGATTTTCTTCTAAAAAAAAATTAAAAAAAAAAAAAAACATTTACATTGGAAAAAAAAGAAATGGAAGAAGGAGGATGATCAGAGATAAAAGAAGAAGAAGATGAAGGATGAGGGGATCGATTTAATGATCGGGATTGAAAAACGAAAGAAAGAAGAAAGAAACATAAAAAACTGCAGCACTCCCTCCCTCCCTCCCTCCCTCCAAAAAAGAAGAAAATAGAAAAGTCAAAAAAAAAAGAGAATAGGAAGTTCGTACGAGTATCAAGAGTATTGGTTCGATTAAAAAGATTATTATCTGTTTTGGTCGCTACGACCTCCTTTCTCTTTCAACAACTACTTTCTCTTTCTCTCTCTCTCTCTCTCTCTCTCTCTCTCTTTTTCTCTCTTTCTATCTATCTTCCTATCTCGTGTTTACATAGGTTCTTCTCTTATCTCGGGGTAAGCTTCTCCCCACTCCAAGGCCTTCAACCCTCGTGCCGAGAGCTCAGCGACACGAAAGGAAGGTCGAGATACTCTTTCGCCCTTGGCCGTGCCAAAAAGAGAAAAAAAGCAGAAGAAGAAGAAGAAGAAGAAGAAAAAGAAGAAGAAGAAGAAGTAGAAGAAGAAGAAGAAGAAGAAGAAATAGAAAAAGAAGCCAAAAAAGATCAGGATTTCGACGCGAGTCTCTCTCGTTCTCTCTCTCGTTCGAGATTACGATATACATATGTTGGGATCCTTTGTATTCTCCCTTCCTTCATTCTTTCTTTCATTCTTTCATTTTGATCCATTTTCTTTTATCTTGCATATGCTCTTTATTACATATCAATCAATAATAATTACGTGCATAATACGAAAATGATAAAAAGAAGAAAAGAAGAAAAAAAAAACAAAAGAAGAGGAAAAAGAGTAAGAAAAGTAATAAAAAAGTAAACGGTGTTAGGAGGGGTTGCAAAAGAAATTATTATAAAAGAAAGAGAAAAACGAACGAACGAACGAACGAATGGATACGAGCAAATAAACAGAAAAAAGAAAAAGAAAATAAAAAAGGAAAAGAAGAAACAAAAAAAAAAAAGAAAAACAAAAACAAACAAACGACAAAAGTCGTTCGTCATACATACACGTGCGGTATTCGAACCGCGACTGATTTCTCTACCATCATTCCGTACTACTCCTGTACCACCCACTAATCTCCCACCCCCACCACCTGCTTCTTCGACCTCGTTCTATCTCTTTCTATTTCCCACTCTACCTGTTTCTGTCTCTCTCTCTCTCTCTCTACCCCTCTCTCTCTCTCCCTTTTTCTTTCTCTTTCTCTTTACATCGTTCCAAGTAACGCCAACTCACCCTCCTTCATCCCTCTTACTACCACCCACATATCATTTCTTTTTCTCCATCCCTCTTTCTCTCTCTCTCTCTCTCTCTCTCTCTCTCTCTCTCTCTCTCTCTCTCTCTCTCTCTCTTGTTTCACCACCCAACACATATGCACTCACATATACACATTATATATACGTACATGTATACATACGTATAACTTTGTGACTTGGAAACCTCGGGCGCCACAATCCACGAGCGTTAATGTAGAGTGAACACCCAATGTGAACCAGCCAATCCTCTCTCTCTCTCTCTCTCTCTCGCTCTCGCTCTCGTTCTCGCTCTCTCTTTTTCTCTCTCTCTCTCTCATTTTATCTTGTTATTTTTTTATTTTCTTCCTTCTCTCCTCTCTTTTATAATCTTCTCTTTCTTTCTTTCTTTCTTTAACCTTCTTTATCTATTTTTCTCTATCCTCCTCGAATGGATAATTTCTCTCTCTCTCTTCCTTCCTCACACATATACACATACACACACACACACATACTTTTTCTCTGTCATTTGTTCAGTTTACCAGCCAAAGGTGCTTTCTTTTTCTCTCTCTCTCTCTCTGTCTACCTTTGCTCTTCTCTATTATATGTACTTTGCTTTATATATATATATATATATATATATTTATACACATTCACATACACATACACACACATAACACACAAACTGGATAACCGACGAGCAACGCTAAATGGAGAGTTACGCGTCTCCTATGATTCCTTTTTTTCCGCGGTAAACCAAAAGATTTTCTTTTTTTTTTCTCTTCTTCTATCATGAGACACACACGATACACCACACACACACACACACACACACACACATACACACACATTATATATAGACACAAATCCAACTAGCATACCGCAATTATACACCACAGGCAGGCAGACGTACAAACAGATACTATATATATTCACAAATATTTTATTATCGCGATGTGGTCTCTTTCAAAATAAAGTTAAAAAAATATTTATCTATATTTTATTTAGACAGAATTTTTTCTTAAAGCAAGAACGAATTGATATATACATACATATATATATATATATATATATATATATATATATATATATATATATTAATCGAATTATATCGTAGACATTAAAAAGGATCGCTAATAACTACGCACAAATAGATTATTAATAAATTCTTTCTAATCCGTTGATTATTGTAGAGTCCAGTAATCGTGTGAGATTGATCAAAGACATGATTAGAAAAAGTAAACACAATTTATAATCTCTATAAGACGGTATGTGTATCAATTCATTTTTCCTTATATTATATTGTTCTTGTTTTCTTTATTTTCTTTTTTTTTTTTTGTTTCTTCTCTTCAATAAAAATCTAATAAAAACGATAAATTCTAATAAAATCAATAATATTCAATTGTCGTAACTTCCTATCATTCGTCACATAAATATATATATATATATATATATATATATATACATTGTAATAAATTATGCATAGACTATGCGTTCCGTATCATTGACCGGCGCCATATTGGATTTCGATGTGTCTCACAAATACGTCTCGAAAATTTAAAAGCAAGCCGATGTTCTTGCCTTTGTAAGCTGGAACGAAGTCTCGTCGCGAAACGAACAAAGAAGTGAGACGGGCGCGGACTAGTAAAAACCAGTTTTTCGGCCATCTCCAACGTTCTCCCGAGTTAAGTTGGTTGATAAAGGAGGAGGATGAGAAGGACGAGTATGAGTGAAGGAGGATGAGGAAAGAGTATTTTACTCTCGACTATTGGAAATATACCAGAGGATGATTTGCTATATCTAATGATATCTCGCATTGATGCTTTTTACTTCTTTCCTTTAAAAAAAAAAAAAAAAAAAAGAAAAAAAAAAATTCGTGAATTAACTTTAGCCGTCATTAAACCTCATCCGAAAAAATTATCAATCCTAAAAATATAAGAAACTTCCCTTTCCTCGTTCTATTTCTCTTTTCCTTTTCATTATCTCTCTGTTTCTTTCTCTTTCTCTTTTCATTATCTTCTATTTCTGTCTGTCTGTCTGTCTCTCTCTCTCTCTCTCTCTCTCTCTTTCTCTCTTTCTTTCTGTCTGTCTCTTTACCAAGAGTTCTTTCACGTGAACGTCATCGACGTAGGCACGAGCGAAGAAGTGAACAAAAGATTCGTTCACACGAACGCTACTTAACAGATCTTTCTTTTTTTCTTATCTCTATCTCTATTTCTATCTCTATTTAACGAATGTAGTCTCGGATAAGATCATTATATGACTTAACATTATGCCTGTTTTACATATATGCGTCTCGTGTGTGTTTTCTTTTTCTTTTTTACTATTGAGCGTGATCTTTTTCATTATTTGTCGTGACATGTAAAAACATACCGTCGTAATCTTATTCTTCTCATTCGTTGGATTACATTCTTAATAATAAAATTTTATATATATATATATATATATATATACACACTCACGTGTAATTAATGGCATTCAATCAGCCATAGCCATCGTTCGTTCCTAAAGTTATAAAATAACTCGAGACATATGCGAAAATAAAAGATAAATTGAAAGAGTGTAAGTAAAAAAAAAACAAAAAGAAAAAAAAAAAAATAAGAGAAGATCCAGAAAAATCGAGAGCAAAAAAGAAAAGATTTTTAATGTTACATCGTTCTAATAATAAAAGTAACAGTAAAAGTAATTGGCATATATAAGAAATGATGGGAACAGAGCGAAGAGTAATATCGTCACACACGTATACACGCGAGTGAGCGAGCGAACGAGCGAGCGCGCGCGCGCGCGCATGCACACACATACACAACAAGCGACGCAACAGCTGTTTCGTCGGCGACGTATGTATGTAAGATCGCGCGACTCCACCTCGTGGTACGCGACGCGTGTCGCGTGCCCCATCTCGTGTACGGCCCTGACGGCTCGCGCGCGTCATTTGTCCTCGTCGTCGTCGTCCTCCCCACTCCCCCCACTCTCCCCACTACTCAGCCCGTCGCGACCGCCGTCACGACCGCCGCCGTCTTCGGCCGAGCGAGAGCGTCGCGTGGCGTTCCCCCCACCCCACCGGTACTCCCCTCCTTCCGCCTCCTACCGTAGCCGCCTGCGCCACTCACAACTACCCACTACTACCATTATCGTCGACGCGCATCTTCCCCTCCTCTCATCCCCCACTTCAATCCCACTCTCAATCACTCTCTCTCTCTCTCTTTCTCTCTCAGTCCCTTTCGTCATACACACGACGCGACGTACGCACGTACGTATGTATATATATATATATATATATATATATATATATACAGAACCAAAAGCAAAAGAAAACCGTGTTCTCGCTTCTCCCCCTTTACGCCGCTTTCGCGGTCGAGTTTATCGTCGGGTTTACCGTTTACGCTCTCGTATCGTCGCGGAGGCGCGTCATTTGTTCGAATAATCCTTCTATCTGCGAAGTGATTCTTCCACTTCCTTTCCGAAACTATGGCGAAAACATAACTCATAGAATGTTGACATATTTTAACGTCCATAAATAATGTATTATAATTAAATCATTCCTAACTTTAAACGTTTGTCCCATTTACATTTCATTTTATTCATATATATTTATTTTACATACGTATACGTACGCATGTACATACTTACGTATGTAATATTTTAATTTATTTGTTATTATGTACGTACGTACGTACGTTTGTACGTGTATATGTATATATATATATATATATATATATGTGAGTTTTATTTAATACAATTGCATTTGTAATACATGTTTTTCAATATTTCAATGTTACGATTAAATATTTTCATTCGATCGATATACTAGTAGTTACTTTCATAAAAATTATATTTTACGACAGGAAGTGTTATGATTGGGTTATTTATTTTTCAATATGGCGTCTTACAAATATAAATAGATGACATTCGAATTGATATAATGAATCATTCGTAGATAGTATAATAGCAATAATAATAATAATAGTTGTAGTTGTTGTTGTTGTTGCTCTCGATTTTTAAATATAACACTTTAAGTTTCTCTTTTCTTTTTCTTTTTTTTCTTTTTCACAGTATCAACTATTTTACTTACTTACTTACTTACTTACATACATTCATACATACATAGTAGTATTTTACTCTCTTTACGTTTCGTAATTAGTTTCAAGGATATATGGAGAATTACGTTCCTTTGGATTGAAAAATCGACCGCGGCGCCAGTCGACTCTCCTCCGCCGATGACGTCATACGGAAAGCTGATTTTTGCTACGGATAGTAGCATGTATGTACGTATCTATATATGTACTTACATACTGCTTGACTAACCTCTCGCATCTTTCTGTCTCCTTTTAACTAAATGTTATCTCTTTTCCTCTTCGTTCCTATGCTTCACGTGTCTCTCACTCGACCTCGAAAAATCGGTGCAACTTTGTATCCCTCCCTCTACGCTCCCTTATCCCTGAACTGCCCACCACCCTCTCTCTCTCTCTCTCTTTCTTTCTTTCTGAAACAACGACTCTCAACCTCGTAGACTTGCGTGATAATTATTAATAATAAATTTAATAAAAAAAAGAAGGAAAAGATTTACATATCTTTTTTTTCTCCTTTTTTTTAGATTAACAAATCTAGAGAGAGAGAGAGAGAGAGAGAGAGAGAGAGAGAACACGAAAACAACGTTTGTTCACGTTCATATTTATATGTACTTAGATACATACTCCATGTTTCCTATCGAAGCTCGATTGTGTGTCACTTGAGAAGAAGGAAGGATCAGGGGAATGATAATAAATAAATAAAAAAAAAAAAAAATAAACAATTACAATTACGTCGCAGACAACGTTACGATGTCACATGGAATGACTTTTAAGTTAAGTACTTACATGTGTATGTGTGTGTGTGAAAAATATTTATTTACAAGAAACAAATAATTTCCTATATAACATGCATACGCAATGTATTGTTTAACGAATGTTACGAACGAAATGTTGGCAATGAAATTTAGAACGGAAAATAAAAAAAAGAACAAAAAAAAATTTCATATTTGAATATCGCAACTTAGGTACGTATCGTAAATTGGATAAGTTCGTAATTATTTAAAATATATTTCGTAATAACGAATGATACAAAAGTCGAACGAAATTTGTATAAAAATTAAAAGAGGATAAAAAAAAAAGGAAAAAAGAAAAAAAAAAGAAAAAAGAAAAAGTAAATAAATAAACAAAGACATATTATTTCGTATTTAATATATGAACGTACTTACGTACGTACGTACATTATTATCGAATGATTCGAAAAGAACGTAGAAATATTTTCGAAGTACGGTGTGTATATGTATAGACACATTTCGCTTTATCTTTTCTCATCGCGTCTTCCCCTCTTCTTCTCACTCTCTCGCTCGCTCACTCTCTCTCTCTCTCTCTCTCTCTCTCTCTCTCTCTCTCTCTCTCTCCCTCTCCCTCTCTCTTTCTCTCTCCCACTCTTTCACCTCCCACTCCGTCGGCTATCATCGGCAGTGAGTCGCTCCTCGCTCATATATTCCATCCACTCTCGCACGAGGGCGCGCACTCTATTCCAGATGTTCGGCAATGCCGACAAGCTTCCCCCACCAAACGATTAGCCGGCGTCGCGCGAAAAGGAGGTAGAGAAGGAAAAGGAGAAGGAGAAGAAGAAGAAGGAGAAGAAGAAGGAGAAGAAGAAAAAGGAGGAGGAGGAGGAAGAAGGAGGCTTTCCGTTTCACGGTTATAAAGGCTTTTACACACTCGCATCGTACACGACGTTAGATGTTAATACATAAGCCGTAACGAAATCCACTAATCAGACACAACTACCTATCTACCTACCACATACATATATATATATATATATATATATATATATCCCGTTTTTACGTTTTTCGACTATAAAACGGTAAGCTCATAAACGACGAACAATTTCGTAAGAATGAAATTTATACGACTTTAAATAACACCAATCATCATACGCAGTCAATCATCGATGTAAGACGTTAAATAATAATCTCCGTAAGATTTATTAAATCGTAATTCGATTATTAACGATTATATTTCCTCATTTATATTTTTCGTATGTAAAAAAATTTAATACATAAGGATTTAAGGATTTATTTAAGGATCGATATTTATTATTTTTCGTCTACGTTCTATTCACGTTTTTTTTTTTAGACGTAAAACGTTGGAAAAATTTCGAAAAAAGGATGAAATTCTTATATATAATGTGATATCTTAAAGGTACATGTAATGGAAGATAGAAAATATAAAATTGATTAATTTTATAAGAATTAAATTCATTTGGATTTTTACGTTTTTACGTATTTTAGATGATCGATAACGTGTGTGTTTGCGAATAACACTTAAAGACGATTTTAGACGAACGAGAACAACTTTTACTTTCGCATTCTTTTATTTTAATTTCTCTATTTTTCTCTCTCTCTCTCTCTCTCTCTGTCGTATTTCGTTAATCTTCGTTCATGTTCGTATCTTTTCGTACCATCTTCGTAAATTTCTTTTCGTTCAAAACCATTTAACGAGGATACACGCGTAATAGTAGTGGTAGTAGTAGTACGTCGTATCCGACGTAGGTGGAGCGCAACGAACGAAATCACAGTTCGTGGTAGTCTGTTACGAGGAAAACGATGACGTATAGAGGGAAGTAGCGTGGTGGAGCGAGGAGGTGGGAATTGTGGGAAGTAAATAGTGGGGGAATGCGGAGCGGAAGGGATACGAGAGTGAACAGAGGAGTATAAAGATTTAAAGTGGGATGGTGGGATTGGGAGGACGGGAGGGGGGGAGGAGGGAAAGAACGTGACGATCCGGCACGAGTTCTCTCTTCTTTCTACGTATAAACGCTTGTCTACTTCGATTCGTTTCGAAGGTTCGTCAAACACGTTGACCCTGTAAAGAAAACACGTTGCGTTTATCGCCTTGTAACGTCGAACTAATCTATCAAAGCCCATTTATCTATCTATCTATCTATCTATCTATTTATTTATCTATCTATGTATCTCTTTGCCGGCATCTTGTATTTTTAAGGACCGTTCCGATCGATCGAAAGATTAATTTCTAATTGCGATAAGAATTATTTCTCCTCTACATGAGAGAGAGAGAGAGAGAGAGAGAGAGAGAGAGAGAGAGAGAGAGAGAGAGAGATCGTTGTATAATGAAAGAAATACGGTTATGTTGATAAAGCAACACTCCTTTTTATCGAACAGTCTCTCTCTCTCTCTCTCTCTCTCTCTCTCTCTCTCTTTTTCTCGCTCACTCTCTCTTTCTCTTTCCGTTTCTCTCGAACGGCATTTAATTGTTTTCGTGAATACGATGATTAGTCTCTTACGACGTAACGTAGGGATACGCGCATAAGTACTTGAACTTATTTAACCCTAGTTGTAGATATTATTTTGTTGTTGTTTTTTTTTCTTTTTATTTTTTCTCATTTCTTTTTTCTTTCTCCTATTTTCGGGTGAAATTTTAATAAAACGTCGGTGATTGCGTTATTGTAATGATTTTTTCTTAAATCGATAAAAGACATCGTCTCATTTGTTGCGTTGTTGTTGTTGTTGTTGTTGTGTCATAATCATCATCAGTGTCGTCGTTCGTAATAACGCCTTCTAGCATTTAAAAAATTCTATATCCCTTTATTTTCTTCGACAAATATAATCCCTTTGGTTCTTATCCCGACCTTTATGCTTTGCCACGTCTAACCTATATCTTTCCGGCTTTTACCTTCCATAATAATTATAGTTCGAATTGACATTTCAAGTTTTTTCCATTATGTTTTTTTTTTTTGCTTTTTTTCATTTTTCTTGTCCTTTCTAATTTATTTTCTCTCTTTTTTCTTTTTTTTTTTTTTTCCTTTAATAATTATTATATCTCAACGTGTGTAATTCGTTCGTTGTAGAATTGCAACAGATTTTACATGAGAATTAACATTTTTTTTTGCTTCGTTGTTTCTCGGTGTTCGTATAAGATACCATATAACTAATCTATTTTCTTTTTAAAGGAGGAAAACAATTCATTACTCCTATATTCCCTTGCATTCAACGTTATCACCTTTAATTTGTCGTTACTCAAGTCATATCACATTTATTCTCTTATATTTTTTCTATTTTTTTTTTTTTTTTTTTTTTATTTACTAACTTTATTTCTTTATTTATTTTCTTTTTTTCTCTTTTCCTCCCTTTTACATATAAATACATAAATAAACATATATAAATATATATATACATATATATATATATATATGTATATATATGTATATATATATTTTTTTAATGGTCCATTCGAGAGTTATCAACTTTTTAATATACCTGTTGCTATATATACGTACAACGTGTAGTATGTATGGGGAGGACGATTTTCATCCCTGACCTATCACAGTGCATTTACGCGTCAAGCAGGGCGTGACGTCCAACGCAGACGAAATTTAAATCTCGTGGGCGTTCTCACGCTAGTAGCGTATTGGTTTCCATGGTAACTGGTCATGGTGAGTGGCCATGGTGACCATGATTTCATTGTTGTGACGTCACTAACATCGAAAGGACACGTGCCAGTCACTCACTCACTCACTCTATCTCTCTCACTTCTTCTTCTTCTCTCTCTCTCTCTCTCACTCTGGTTATCTGTCTCTATATCTATATCTTTATATATATATATATATATCTCGTTCGCTCTTGCGATAAACTATTTTCCATTAACGATTTTTCTTCTTGACGTAGTTCTTAACTTTGATGTAATAAAAGTCTGTAAATGAGAGTAAAAGAAAGAGACGACCTTTTTACGTAATCTCACGACTGTGACGTTCGATGAAAATATATGTATATATATATATATATATGTATGCATACGTTTATATATATACATGCATACATACAGATAACATATATATATACTTATATATATTCTTCTAATTACTTATTTTACAAGGTATGTATATGTATATATATATATATATATATATATATGTATATATGTTTCGTATAAATAAATAAATATATACGTATGCATGTATGTACATATATATATAAATATACAATTATATCTCATTGAAGAGAAGGAGTTCACTCTTATATACGCCTTCGCATGACCTTGACATTTTCTCGACATCTTTTGTGACTACTTTGACGACGACAATTGTTGTATACGTTTCAATGTAAGTGAGTACGAACGTTCGTTATCTTTCATCGATTTTAACGGTTCATTCGATTCCCTTCCTATGGTGTAGGCGTTTCTTTAATATTACATGGTAATCTTTATCGGCTCACTTAAAAGCGTACAGATCTTATTTAATTTAATAAAGAATTAATTTTATTCATTTTTATCGCGGATAATGTTTAGAAAGATTTTTCCAACGTTTTTTTCCTTTTTTTCTTTCTATTTTATTTCTTTCGTGTTCCTTTATAGGATATTTCAATGTTCTCTATTTTTTCTTCTTTTCTTTTTTTTTTTTTTTTATTAGTTTTTTATTTTCTTTTTTCGAAATGAAAATAAATAAATATCTCTTGAAATGAAACGATTCGGAAAATGTTTTTATTCTTTTTGTTCGATGCAAATTATTGCACAAGTTAATGAATGATAATTGAAATGATATTGCAAGGATCTCGATGTAATATTTGAATTTAAACGTTTCTTCGAATTTTCATTTGATTTACATTTAATTCTATATCATAGTTATTGATATATGTTGTACGTATGTGTGTGTGTGTGTATGTTAAAATTTTTCTGTCGAGATAACCTTTCTCGGTAAAATGTATGTTGTCATAGTTCGTTCATAGATGGCGGTAAATATTAGCTCATTAGTTTTAGATGGCGCAATCGTTGCGAATAGTCGACGTGCGTCCTTCTTACGAAACGGTTCTATTGATAACCTCTAACTATAATAAAATTTATAAAAATTAATTCATTTATAATTTATAAAATATTGTTCATCTTTAATAATTGAAATATAAAATGTTGAACCTCGGAGGAAGATTGACACGAATTATTATACGGAATTTTGCTACGAAATCCGACGAAATTGGGAATCTCGTTAAAGTGAGTGATACATAAAGGAGGTTATAAATGTGGGATGTGCGATTGAATTTCAAATTGTTTGTTATATCGTCATTTTATTTTTGTATGTTTTAATTTGATTGTGAGATTGTCGATGGAAAGAATCTAATATTGGTTATGCGAGAGTTGGCGAATGTTCCTCTTTGATAATATGTTGTAAGCGTAGAATTTTAGTTATTGCAATTAATTAGATCAAAGGAATCTATTATATATTGTCTTGTAATGTTTTCTTTTTCTTTTTTACAGAAAAATAAAGTTGTTGTCTTTATGAAAGGCATACCAGAGGAACCAAGATGTGGTTTCAGTAATGCCGTAGTTCAGATATTTAGAATGCATGGTGTTCCTTATGATGCCCATGATGTTCTACAAGATGAAGAACTTAGACAAGGTTTGTACAAGTAATTTATATGATTTTTAATCCTCCAACAATTTTAATAATTATATTTATAATTAAATATACAATGAAAGAATATAAATATATTATGTATTTAAAAGTTTTCTTAAAATAGTTTATAACGATAATATTAATCAATAAAACATTTAGGTATTAAAGAATATTCAAAGTGGCCGACGATACCCCAAGTATTTATCAATGGAGATTTCATTGGTGGATGTGATATTTTGTTAGAAATGCATAAAAATGGCGAATTAGTAGAAGAATTGAAAAAAGTAGGAATTAAAAGCGCTTTGTTGGAGAAAGAAAATACTTCTCAAAGCGAATCAACAAAGTCGAAGGAGTAAGACGCAATTTTTTATGTTGTAAATATATAAAAATGAAAAATACGATGTGCGTATTCTGTTTTTCAGACGTTGTTTGTTATAATAAATATTCTTGTTTTCAATTCTTTCAGTACGCATCAATAAAGTCACCTGAATGCGTAATATAATTCGTAATGTTGTATCATTGGAAAATTGTGAAGGTTTTCCATGGGTGATATGCGATGAATTTGAATCTTTAGAAATTCATATTTTTATTTATTCCATATGTAGAAATTATATATTCTGTAGTTCTTTTCTTAAAATTTTACCAGATGCAGTTTTTGGAATTTTTTCAATGTACTGCACATATCCTAATTTTTTATAGTTAGCAACGCGCTTGGCAACGTAATCTTTCACTTCTTCTGGATTAATGGTGACTCCTTTTTTCGGTACTATGAAAGCTTTTGGAATTTCGCCAAATTTTTCATGAGGAACGCCGATTACCGCAACGTCTGCAATACTATCTAAACCTTTAATAATATCCTCCAATTCCGCAGGTGGTACTTGAAAACCTTTTACTTTGATTAATTCCTTGATGCGTCCTTTGATGTAAAAGTGCCCTACATAAATTCAAATTTTATCAATATACAAGTGATTATAATTATTATAGTCTCAAATATTATTTACCATTTTCATTGAATTTCGCTACATCACCAGTTTTGAACCAATCGCCATCCATAGAATCTTTCGTTGCTTGCGAATTCTTAAAGTAACCTTTCATTACTTGAGGTCCCTTCACATAGAGCTCTCCTACTTCGTTTGGTCCCACATTAATACTTTTATCGCTTTCCTTTTTGACGATACGTATTTGTGTATTAGGTATGACGAAACCTACTGATTCATAGTCAATATCGATATTATTAGTAGTCGGAAGTATTACTCCCGGAGAGGTTTCTGTCAAACCGTATCTATATAAAATATTGAAAAAATCTTTTTTTATCTTTTTATTTCTTTTCTTTTTTTATTTTTTTATTTTTTATATTCTTCTGTCGAATTGATATCTGTTCTTAATTGATATAATATTCTTACCCTTGAGTAAACTTCACTTTGTCGCTGATACGTTTATGAAATTTACAAATAGATTCTTCCCCTATTGCCGCAGCTCCCGACATAACATATCTGATATTTTCAAAATGTTTTGACGTAATTTGCTCGTTAATAGCTATCATTTGTACGATCGTTGGTACCACGTATAGCAACGTCGGTTTGTAATTTTCAAGGATCTTTATAAACTGTTCTATTGAAAATTGCGGTAAGCACACTAATTTTGCACCCATTCTATAAGTACGAATTAAATATTTATTATTAGGTCATCTTTATTTAATAAATAAGTAAATATATATATATATATATATATATATATATATATATAAATAATACATATAATAATATATATTAAATAATGTATATATAATATATGTAAATATATATATTTACATATATTATATATACATTTTTTCTTTCTTCATTTTCTATTTTTTCTCTTCTTTTTTCTTTTTTTTTTTTTCTCCCTGAAAAGAGATCGTAATTAGCTTTATTATTTTAATAGTATAAGAGAAAATTGTTACTATGTCAAATCATTTTTGAATCTCTTGAAAAACATTTTATGGTATAATATATTTATTTGTTTATGTATCTGTGTACTATTATAAATTATATCGATATTAAATTGATATTAATAGTATTATTAAATTAATTCGAATAAATAAAATTCAGTGAAATTAAGTTTACCTTAAATAATTACAAAGGAGAATGATCAAGCCATATATATGAAAGAAAGGTAATATAGTTGGTACAACATCTTGTTCCGTTTCATTGGTGTTAATACCAGGAAAAAAATTTGGCGAAGAAATTTGTAATATATTCGCTGTGATGTTTCTGAAAGAGTATAAACGTTTTAACAATAAATATTAAATGTGATAATACGTATGAAAATGCAAACGTCATATAATAATGTTGATTAAGTTAATTGTTTCCAATATGATTACGATAAACAAACTCATATAACAAAAACTACTGAGGCTAGTGATTTAATTTTTACCCTTAGATAGATGATGATTTTTTTTCCTTCTTTATAAATTTTTAAGATAGCAAATATATTTCGATTATTATAATAACAACTTGTAATGAAATAAATTAAATGGCTAGGCCTCCCTTGGGATTTTTTTTTATCAGATATATTTATAATAATTCGTGTATGATGTACCTATGGGATAATTGTACACCTTTAGGCATTCCAGTGGTACCACTGGAATATGGTAAAAACACGTCATCCTTAGGATCGACATTAGTCCTTTGATTTTTCGAAAATTCTTCGATATCCTCTCTCATAAAATCATTCAAATTTATTGTACCCGAAGGTATCGATCCGCTTCCATCGTCAACGATTATAATTGGTAATTTGATTCGTGGATTATTTTCAATACTTTTCTTTACAACGGAATATAACAAAGGATTTGTAAAAATTGCTGAAGTTTCCGAGTTTTCAATTTGTTTCTTTATTTCCGCAGTAGTCCATACGGGATTTATCAATGTTGCCTTGAAAATAAACAAAGAAAAAAAGAAAAATTAATAACAATAAAAAAAGGAATATAATTGATTCGCATTAATGAATTATTCAATTTAAATTATTTTTTACTTTCGTTCATTAATTTTGTTTTTTTTTTTTTTTTTGTTCGTATTTACACACACGCGCACGCGCGTGCATATATTTAACCTCGACTTCGATTCGAAAAAAAAAAAAGTAAAAGATAAAATAAAATTGAATCAATAGAAGACGTTATACACTTTCGTATGCTATTACTTTTGTATATACATATATATATATATATATATATATATATATATATATATATATATATATATATATATATGCTAATCATTATTTTTCGATGAAATTCTCAGTGAGACATTAATTTATTTCTTTTTTTTTTTCTTTTTCTTCTTTGTTCTTTTCTATTATATTTATTAATTCCTCATGAAAAAAACATGAAATTTCAAAAGCGTATAAAAATACATTGTTAACAGTTATTTTTTTTTTTTTTTTTTCGTTCTTCTCTGATTTTTTTTTATACATACGGAATGTGACATAAAATTTTACAAGTCATTTCGAAAATCTATTACACTTTTTCGAGACTTTTTATAGACTTTTAATTAAGTTCGATAATTTTACTTGATTGAATCGATAATTTTGTAATTTCTCGGGAAAGGGAAAAAAAATAGAGCGGAAGAAAAAAAGGTAGAGTAATAAAGAAGAAAATCAGTTGTTAAAAAGTCTCGAAAAAGATTGATTGCTTTTTCAAGTCATCTTGAAAATTATAACTTTCACTTTTGCCCTTCCGGTCGCGATTGCGTACGAATAATAATAATGATAATGATAATGATAATGATAATGAACGATTTACTTACACGAAGACCAGCTTCTGAGAGAGCAAGTGCGATGATAGCATACTCGGGCACATTAGGTAATATAATAGCTACTGTATCATGTGGGAAGAGTTTTACTTTTCTTAATGACGTTGCCAATCGTCCTGTATACTTTCTCAATTGTTGATAAGTGTACGATCTATTAGTGATTGCACATACCTAGAATAAAGAAACGATTTGTTATTATTATTTTTAATCCGATAGAATTCTCCCGTGAGATATTATTTGAATTTCATATTTTTATAGTTATATCTCGAATGAAAAAAAAAAAAAAAAAAAAAAAAAAAAAGGATTCACTTTCAATCGATTACTCATATTCTCTCTGTCTCTCTCTCTGTCTCTCTCTCTGTCTCTCTCTCTCTCTCTCTCTCTCTCTCTCTCTCTCTCTCTCTCTCTCTCTCTCTCTCTCTCTCTCTCTCTTACTTGTGAAAAAGGAAAAAAAAAAGAAATGAAAAGAGGAAAATAAGAAGTTAAAAAAAAAAAAAAAAGAAGAAAAATAAGAAGAAACAAAAAAGAAAGAAAGAAAGAAAGAGATAAAGAAGAAAAGCAAAATGAAACTTTCGAACTTATTTAATTTTTATTATATAAAGAATGTAAAAATATGAAAGCGTTAAGACGACGGAATAAGATTGTATAAATTTATCGAAGATAAAAATGATCTCATTGTCTAGCAGATAGATAGATTTTTTATTTTTTCTAACATTCGATTGCTGCCAACAGAGTGATAAAATCCAGTTGACGTTTATAATTTATGATATTATTTATGATGAATTATGATATTATTTAGGATTGTTTGTTCCATGCGATTTTTTTTTTTTCTTTTTCTTTTCTTTTATTTCTAACTTTCATGCGAAAACAAATCACGATAGGAAACAAAGAAAAAAAATCATCCTTAAAAAAAAAACAAAAAAAAAAAAAGAAAAAAACAAAAAAGAAACGTCGATATGAATTATGAATAGATTTATTCGTTTTCTCGTGTATTTATTAAGGAAGGGAGCGGAAAATAATGATAATAATAATAATAATAATAAAAAAAAAAAAAAAAAAAAAAAAAAAAAAAAAAGAGAGAAAAAATTTCCAATAAAAATTTAATAAAAAATAGAAAAGAAACAAGGAAAAAGAAAAATTTTAATAACAAATTTTATTCATTGTTATTATCGTTCGAATATATGTCATTGTAATTCATATTTTTTTTCTAATTATTACAATGCCACACTGTCATTAGATCTAATAAAAAAAAACAAGTTATGATGCAACAGATCACTGTTGTGAAAAAATTTCGAAAGAATTGATCCAACGCTTTGTCGTATTAAAAGATGTAACTATTATGAATTACGTAATAGAACTATAAATTTTCAAATCCATTCAATAATAATATTATGGTTTAATAAATATTAACATTAGTTATCTGAATTTAATCTATTGCCTCTTATAAATAATAATTACTTATGATGTTGTAAGAGAGAAAATGTGAGAAAAGAAAAAAGCATGAATTGCTTAAATTATAATTGTGTAAAAAAAAAGAAAAAAAGAAAAAAAAAAAAAAAGAAAAAAAAAGAAAAAAATTAACATACTTTCGTAAAGTACCAAAGTGCATCGGAAATATATCGTTCTTCAGAATGAACAAATATTTTATTTAATAACATTTTTTTGTTTTAAATTATTGATACTGTCATTATAATTTACTTGAAATCGAACAGAAATATTTTTTACCTTAACATTAAGACAATGAATTTAGTTCTTTTTTTTTTTCTTTTCTTTTTAATATGATATTTATTATTTTTTTAAATGACAAATGCTCGTAATACGATATGACGTTCGTTTCGTTATTTTTAGACATTAATAGGAGATAATTATTTAAAGTAACAATATAGTCATCATTTTTCATCAGTTACTATTGACGCTACTACTCCCAGCTCTTTTTCTTTTTTTTTTTTCTTTTTTCTTTTTCTTCTAGGATTCCGACTGCTACGCTTGTCACTTTTTTCTTTCTTCTTCTTCTTCTTCTTTTTTTTTTCTTTTTATGATTTTTACTTCTATTAGTTTTATAAACAAATGTTTCGTATAGAAGTTATTTACGTTTTCACAAAGAAAAATTGTTAATATTTATCGCAGCTATTTCATAATTGGCGGTTTATGACGAAGATACGAAAGTAATAACAAATGTTTTTTCTTTCTTTCTTTCTTTCTTTCTTTCTTTCTTTCTTTCTTTCTTTCTTCCTTTTTTTTTCTCCCTTCTTTAAAATACAAATCGATATTTTAAGTCTTACGAGAGTCATAGAAAATATCAATACGAATTTAATAATTATTTATAATAATGTTGTATGATTTCATTAAGTCTATGAATCTTGCATATTTCAAATTGGCATATTTCAAATTGGCATATTTCAAATTGTAATTATTTATATAATGTTATATTATTCTTTAGCAAACATAGAGAATATTAATGCAATTACATAATAAAGTAATGTTGACTTCGTCGTAGCTCGAAATCAAATGTTGTTGAAAAAGATGCACTGAGTAAGATTAATTAAAATTTACATTAATATTTTTAACATTTCTTTGTTGGATATAAATCAATTGATGATAATATTTATACTTAATGGTAAATGGACGTTCGTCTATTGGACGATAATTATTCAAATTTGTTTTATAATATAATATAATAATTATTTTATATAATAATTATTTATTATATAAAATATAAATATTATTATAATATAATAATTATTCATAATCATGACAATTAGTGGCCCTTTATGAAATTTTTTTGTAACAACCAACGTTGTTTTAATTAACGATTCATAGAAATATATTAACAAAAACATAAATATCTCATATTAAGTATGCCGTTTGATAATTTCAAAATATTAAATATCAAAGGTTATTTAAATTTCTTAATATATACATGATTGCACCAATCTGTCTTGAATATTAATTATTTTTCTGCTGTTGTACATTTTATGGATTCGATCTTACGTAACATTAATAACATGACTTTAAAAATATTTATCAGTATCACAGTTCAATATAAGTAACTAAACGATATTAAAAAGAAGAATCGTATATATGATATGTTAAACGTATCTTCGTAAGCATTTTTTTTTTTTGTATGATAATAAGAAAGAGAAAGAAAAAGAAAATTATTTGATTATTTCAAGTGCAAATTTCGTTTTTCTTTTTTCTCTCTCTGTTTTCTTCCTTCCCCCCCTCCCTATCCAATGAAAATTTATACCTCTTTTTATTCTTTTTTTTTTTCTTTTTTTTTTTTGTCTAAGCATCGGCTAATAAATCCATCAAATTTCTGCTTGCTGATGCAAATTATATATAGGATTTATTTAACATTATGCGGCATAGATTGAACAGTATAATATTATTTTCAAAGCGACATAAAAAAGGTCGTTGGTCATATTTTTTTTTAAATTCACGAGATATATCGAGATATTGGCATTTTTTACTTGCTGCATGAATGATCTCTTTGTTAAAATTCTCGTCCTGAGCGATGCTGCTCACTCGCGTCGATTGCAAAGGATTAAAGATCTATTCGAATTTTTTTTTTTCTTTTTTTTTCTTTTTTCTTTTTTTTTTCCCACAAATGTGACAGAGTAGAATTATGAAATGAATGTTTTATTTTTATTTATCTATTCTTTTTTTTTTTTTTTGTAAACAGGTAGTAAATCACATGCGTTAAAAATAAAATGGTTCTTGGTTCACGGTCGAAGAGGGATAATTTTTGCGAAACGATAAAAAAAAGAAAAAAGAAAAAGAGAAGAAAAAAAAATGTGTACTTACTATAGCGGTTTTATTCAACCATTTTTCCACATTCTGCCAAATCATTTCGTGCAATAATATATTTTCATATCCGTTAATATCCGGGTATGGGCTGGTTACTATATTTTGTGAATTTAATTTTAACCCGTGCAATTGGTTTGACGATGAGGAACCGTATAAAAATCTTTGTACGCGAATTATTGAAGAATACTCGCTGCAGTTCGTTGTATCGATGAAAGGAAAAAATTTAGGAAGAACTTTACCTTGCCTCGATATTAATAAGCGATAAATCGACATGACGCTTTGATCGTCGAAAGTCTATATAGGTAGCAAAAGTTTGATAAGAATTTGTGATAAAGTTAAAAATGATAAGAACTGACACGTTTGGCTTTAAAATAAAAGCCTTTAAAGTAAAAGAAAGAAAGAAAGAAAGAAAGAAAGAAAGACAGAAAAAGAAACAAAAGGAAAAGAAAGAAAAAGAAAATAATAATAATAATAATAAATAAATAAATGAATAAATAAAAAAAAAAAAAAAAAACAAAAAAAAACAAAAAAAAAAGAGCAAATAATAAATAAACTCTTTGCTCTATGCGCGAAAGTGACAACTTTTTTTCCTTTCTTTTCTTTTTTTTTTTTTTTTTTCTTTGTTTCCTTATGTACTTTCTAAATCGGACGAACGAACGAACGAACGAACAACTAAGTTTAAATGTATAAAATTTGAATGAACGGAGACACTTGAACAGATGCTAGACGTTAACTCCAACTGTCCAATGTAAACTAGTTATGTAGAACCATGTATACCAGTTTAATGGAATGGAATAACTTTGACACTTCATTTGATCAAGTTACAAATGTATTGGTGCGTTATCTGTTGGTATTATACCCTCTTAAATATTCTTATTTATCGCGGTCGATAAGTAAGATTTCTATTTTTTTTTTCTTCGACGAATTCGTTCAAGATCGTTCGATACTTTTATTTTTTTTTTTTTTTTTTTTTATTTTTCATTATTACTTTGTTTTTCTAATTCTTTTCGAAGATCATTTAAATACTCTTTCATTTTCTTTCATTCTTCCCTCTTCTTTATTTCACTACGACCAATGTTAATATCCTTTTTGTTTTATTTCACGTTAAATGATTTAAATGTTATATCGTAGATGGCATCATCGTCGTTTTTTTTTTTTTTGGGTTAAAAGTTATGGCGCTTTTATCGCTTCAGCAAATAAGCTACTAGTTTCTTACCCAGTTTGGCCATCTAGACAATAGATTTTCATTGTTCGTGGTTAAATGGATTGTAACATAAAAAAATTAACGAAGAAAGAGTTTTTGAAATCATTTTAGATAAAAAGCATCATTTGCTCGTCTTATAATTAAGACGTAGCTTATGCGAACGATGGGAACGATTGAGATCGTATTATTTGTTACATTATAATTTGTTGATGGTAATTGGAATGTTATCATTAATATGTTGGTAATGTAGAATACGTACGCTTTTTAAGAATAATAATTTTATCAGTTCATTACTTTGTCTTCTTTATTATGTTACAGGTCATGAAATAATTATCAAAAATAAGAATGTGAATATAATATCTAATCGAGAGTCCGTCATTAATTCCGCTTGCCATTATTATCATGTTTCCTTTAAATCCCACATACATACACACACGTATATTCCATAAATTTATAATTATCTTTATAACAAAATTAATGATTTCCTTGTTAGGAATACATTCTTTAATAGGGAAAAATTATTATTATTATTATTATTATTATTATTATTAATTTTTATTACTAAATAAATCACAATTATTGGTGTTAATTATAAAAATGATACGTCCTTTTCTTATCTCTCGTTGTCATATTACTTCAAAATAATTTTTAAATAATTTTTCTTCTTTTCTTTAATTTTATTTTTCATTTACTACTTGAACAAAATGTTCAGGTGTAAACCTGAAGAAGTTTAAATACTTCCTGATAATTATGACAGGCGATAAATAGATAAGCGAAAAACAAAACAACAATAAAAGGAAAAAAAAAAAAAGAAAAAGAAAAAGAAGACGAAAAAAACAAGAGTAAAAATAACCTTTTGACAATATGTTCATGATTTGACATTGTTCGATCGATTATTTCAATTTAAACAATATATGAAATTCTTTGTTATTGACTTTTTTTTTTTATGAAACCTCGTCGACAGTTCGCGCCATCTGCCGAGTGATTTAAGGAAGAATTAAAATTCGATTTACAATGCAGCCAGTTCAATAAAAAAAAAAAAAAAAAAAAAAAAAAAAGAAAATAAAATCTTTATTTTTTTTTTGTCGCATAAACTAGTTTATACAAAAAGAAAAACAAAAAGAAGAAATAATTCCGTAAAAAAAATTCATATATATATATATTTATAAAATATCAAGTCTCGTTTCCGAATTAATTTCCTTAGATATTATTATTGAGATATTTAAGATAATATCGATTTTTCGAAGTAACAAAAGCATAAAAACGTTTATTATTCGGTCGTTTAATTGGTCTATCCAATTATTGCATATTCGCACATAACCAAGAAAATTGGCGCGAGTGATCCTGTTCGTACGATTCTTAATCGTTTATTTAATCGAGTTAATTATTTTAACACATTGATTGGAACACGTTGAAGGATTAGATTAGATCGTGTTTTTTTTTATTTTTTTTTATTTTTTCAATTGATTCAAAATTATATTTTATAATTCGACGATCGAATCGTTAATTGGTGGAAAAATGAAAATACGTCGTACATTCTCGAAAAACGGATTATTCCGCCATCTTGAGAGAGAGAGAGAGAGAGAGAGAGAGAGAGAGAGAGAGAGAGAGAGAGAGAGAGAGAGAGAGAGAAAACGAAAGTATATCGGAAAAACGGAAGAAGGAAGATGAAAGAAATCAAAAAGATCGTCGAAAGAGGATCATCGTTTTTTTCAAATTTATATAACCTAAAACGTAGGAACGTACTTGATGCGCGGCCCTGATTAGAAATAGAAAGAGAGAGAGTGAGAGAGAGGGGGGGGGGGGAGAGAAAAAGAGAGAAAAAGAAACGAACGAAATGTAAATGTGGATCAAGGTTAGTAAATAACTGTTTGTGTCCTTTGGATTATTCTGTGATTTTTCTTTTCTTTTCTTTTTTTTTTTTACTTTTTTTTTTCTTCTTTTCTATATACATACATTTTTATATTACGACGCATATCCAAATTTACATTTTACATATGCTTACGCACATACATACACATATACATAGAAACGTATACGTTTATACGTTAAGGTTTTTTTTTTTTTTTTTTTTTTTAACAACTTCTTAATTTTCAAGGTACTTGTATAAGCGTTTTAGTTATCAAAAAAAAAAAAAAAAAAAAGAAAAAAGAAAAAAAAAGGAAAAAAAATAATTTGTCTAGTATAACGTCTATTATTTATCAGACGATGTATTTATATTGATTATTATAGATACTACGTTTTATCTATGATTTTTAAACGTATTCTCGATGTTTTCGTTCTCAATAAATAAAGATAAGGAAGGAAAAACAAATTGTTGAATAAAGTATTTCGTTTTTTTTTTTAAACTACGCAATAAATATTCCAGTATGTGGATATATCGAATCAGATTAAAAAAAAAAAAAAAAAAAAAAAAAAAAAAAAAAAAGAACATTTAAATTTTGAATAATACTCACGTACAATATGCATGTATGCACATGTATATATGTATTTTTTTACTTTCAAAAGTATCTATATAATTAAGCGATATATATATATATATATATGTATAGGTATAGATATATAAGGGTAGACTGTATAGAGGATGTAGAGATGCATAGGTGAGAGGTACGTTTGAAATTTGCAGATTATATTAATGGCTACATTACGTATATAGATACATTGACGAGAGTTGAGACATTTTAATTGCTCTCAGTAATTACCGAATACGCGAGAGTCTCCTATCAAAAGCGATTATATCACATCGAGTTCACCCAAGTTTTGACGTAGATTTTATCCTTTTGGCATTCGCTTTACCTGCTTACTCCATTTCTCCCTTGATTTATTTCTATTCCCTAGAACGTATTACATTTTACTATATATATATATATTTATGAATGTAATGCATACGTATACAGATGATACGTGTAAGAAACAAAATTTGAAAGTTCTTTTGTTTTCAATTTTCTTTTTGTTTCGTTTTTATTTTTTTTTTCCTTTCATTCTTTTCTTTTTTTTTTTTCTTCTTTTTTTTCTTTTGTTAAACTTTGAATAATAAAAAATATAATCAAGCGTAAGTCTGTTGATTAAAATGATTTGAAATTTTCTAATACGAATATGTAATGAATATATAAATACATGGATATTTATTTAATAAACAATTAAGTACTCGTTATAATTACATGATTATCTATATAAATCTATAATTATAGGAAAGGAATTTCGTTTAGAAATATTTTTTTTTTTCCTTACTTAATTCTTCTCTATGACGTGTTCGAATTATAATTATATTCAATTTTTCTTCAATTGTGATTTTATTTATAATAATCGCAATACATTGTCGAAGTTTAACGTTTATTGTTGTCAGTTTGTGTTTCGAAAAATATTGCAATTCAAATTTCGATATCGTTGTTTGAAGGAATGTTAATAATAAATGATAAATAAATAAATAAATAAATAATAATAATTTTTATTAAAATTGAAGGAATAAAAGTAATAATAACTTTTGCAGAAAAATGCATTATCTATGCACTATATATATATATATATATATATATATATACATAGATATGCATTATAGACATGTAATACATTATAAATATTATAAACGCATCATAGGCGTGTCAACTTAATTCACATTTATCGAGAATAGATTAGAAATTAGAAATTATACAATAAATTGATTATCAATAATCAAAAGAAGAAAAAAAGAAGTCAGCAATAATAGATTCGAAGTTTTGAATTTTATTCGCATTGAAGGTTGAATTTCATTGGCGCAAAAGATTGAAAAATTTGTTTTAAAAAATATTTTATTTTCATGTTGAAAAACAATTGTACAATTATCCTTAATACGAATAATAAAGAATTTATTGACCGTTCAATAATAATTCGATAGCGTGATACTTTTGAATATTTTCGATTGATTTGAATCCGAGGTTTTTTTTTTCTATTTTTTTTTTGCGAAATACAATTCATTCATCATAGCGATAATGTTTTTTTACGGAGTTATACACGACGTTATATTATTATTTTTAATTATGTCATTCATTTTCAAGATAACGTTTATCGTTAACATGGCTCTTTTTTTTTTTTTTTTACACATAACAATGTGTATATCGATAAGTAAACGATCATCACTCGGCATTTAGTAGTTTTCTCACTATTTTATTTCGACTTTTCATACTTACATGAATATGCATATATATGCGCGATAATACTTACGTACATACGTGTCGATGTATTATATATGCGAAGTATTACATAATAATTTTAGTTGCATAAATTCTGAAATAGTCTCTAGTCATTCATTTGGTTTAGCGTTATATTTCAAGTGCAACTTTGAACAGCCATTATCTACATAGAATGAATAATTTTTATTACAAAAAAATACTGTATATTTTTTGAAGTGTCGGAAATAATAATGACAATAATAATAATAATAATAATATTAATAATAATAATAATAATAATAATAATAATAATAATAATAATAATAATAATAATAATAATAATGATCAGTAGGTTTTTTAAACGAATTGCAAATTTTGTCATGGCAAAAAAAAAAGAAAAAAAAAAACAAAGAAAAAAAAAAGAAAAAAAAAATAATTCAAGAATCATGCAACGCGCAAATTGTTTTAATTGAGCTCAAAGTTGGTTTGAGGCGCACACTGCACCCCACAGGCACAACTACGATTAAATACGTTTAAATTCGCGTTGCTCGGTAATCATACCAACTGTTATATATATATATATATATATATATATATATATATAACAGTTATATATACATGTTTTATATATGTAAGTAGAAATTATTTTGAATTATTTTTTAATTTACAATGACATTAATAAGGGTTTGAGAAAGAGGGAGAGAGAGGGAGAGAGAGGGAGAGAGAGAGAGTTCATTCATGAAAACGTATCAATGAAAAGAAATAATTTTGATCTATATACACTTAACGTATCTAAAATTGATAGTGTTCATGGGAAAGATTATTGCCTTCTCTTTTTTCTGATTGGTCAATTTGAAATACGTAAAAGGGGATTTATTTGGATAATCTCTCTGGAAATCGTTAGATCGCGTGTTCTAAGAGTTTAGCTTATAAGGTGGTATATAATACTTCCGTCCATTCTCTCAGTCACCTTCTTGCACGTTTATGGCTGGCTAACAGAGCCTTTCCCTTTCTTTCTTCTTGTCCTCGTTTAATATACCCTTGACCTTCGCGAAACGACTTAACTTGGCTTCCTTTCGGTGATATCTTTTCTACATATTACGAAGACGGATCTGTGCTATAGTCTCTTTACTTATCTCTTTTTTTTTCTTTCTCTCTCTCTCTCTCTCTCTCTCTCTCTCTCTTTCTCTCTCTTTCTTACTCTGTGTTTTTCTATATACTTTTTTTTTTTTTAGAGAAAGGCAGAGAGAGAGAGAGAGAAAGAGAGAGAGAGAACACATAATCGAATCTAAAATTATTAATATCTACGAAATTATCCAAAAATTTCTTAAAGAAAAATACGAACAAATAATTTTTCTGTTACTTAAATTAATAATAATAATAATAACAATAATAATAATAATAATAATAATAATAATAATAATAATAATAATAATAATAATAAAAATAATAATAATAAAGACAAGAAAAAATATTTTATTTTGTTTTAATATATTAACTATTAACGATAAAAAAATATTCAATATCTGATAAAAAAAAAAAGAAAAAAAAAAAGAAAAAGAAAAAAGAAATTGCAAAGGAAGGGATACGTCAGCAAAATATACGCTTTGTTTCTTTCGTTCATTTTATCGATCGTTCAAAATATTAATACTGATTATTATTATCCGATGTTTTTAGGTTACACGAGTCGTTGTAGCTTATTGTTGAATCGTTCGCATTATTTGAAATGGCGTTCGGATGAACGAGTTTTGTCGAGTTTTTGTTCCACATTTTACGTGACATATATATGTATATGTGTGTGTGTGTGTGTGTGTGTGTATGTATGTGCATGTGTATGATGTGTGTAGTTTCTGTACTTATATATGCAGCTATTGCTGTTATTATTCCTGCCTATATTCCACCTATGTATGTATGCATCTGTATATATGTATGTGTGCATCTGTATGTATGTATGTATGCATCTGTATATATGTATGTATGTATTTGTATGTATGTATGTATGCATCTGTATGTATGTATGTATGTATGTATTTGTATGTATGTATGTATACATCTGTATGTATGTATGTATGTACATACATACATACGTACGTAGCGTATGTAGCCATCAACGTAGAGGCACGTTGATTCTGCTAAACTAATTGCAAGACGTTCTCTGGCCGGCTCTCGGCCTGCGAATTAATTAATGGCATACGAAATAACTAACGTGTCAGGTAGCTTAAAGGTCATAGTCCGTGAAAGCTAACATAAGCAATTACTTAATTTTATAACAGATAGATTTAATCTGCAGATAATATTTTTTTTACAGATGTTACCTTTTAATTTTTCCTTTTTATCTGCATTAAAAAAAAAATAAAAAAAAAGAGGAAAAAAAGAAAATGGAGAAACATAAAAACATATGAGAGCGCGCGGGCGCGCGCGCGTGTGTGTGTATACGCACACATAAGTATTTCTGTATGTATCCATTCTTATATATTATATATTGATATATATATAAATATTTTATATATATTATACTTTGTATACATATAAAATATTTTATCTATATAAGTTTATTTTATATATACACATATATATATTTGATCTATTATAATATCTTTTACATATCTAATATATTATGGTATCTTATATAAATATTATATATATATATATATATATATATATGTTCTTTTTGTTTTTTTTTGTCCGTTCTTATTCTTGCCCTTACGTTTGGCCGAAAAGAGAAAAATAACGACTTACCGACCTGATTCGTCGCGACAAGGAGATCGAGAAGAAGAATAGGATAGCTGGGTCGTAGAAGAGCTTTTATACTTCCTTTTTCAGAATATAAGAATTAATTACGTGCGATTTTCAGAAGGTTAGTTCTCTCGGGATAGATGTATACCATTTTTCGACTGGCTAAACGCCAAATGGAATGGCGGACATTTTCGTTTCTTTAACTTAACGATACGCGAGAAATCGGAAAAACACCTTGACGATGAATTTATCATTTATCCTGTTGATATTCATCCTGTTTGTTCAACTTTATTTCTTTCCCGTTATCGTCTTTCTAACGCGTTTACTAACGCGCTTCTAACACTTCATTATTTAATATTATTTATTCCATGGCACGTTTTTCTTCCTCCTCTTAATTATCATCATTATTATTATTATAATAATTATTAAATAATAATAATAATAATAATAATAATAATAATAATTATTATTATTATTACTACTATTATTTTTATTATTTATCTTTTTATTTAATTTCTCTTTCTCCATTTCTAGAGACGCTTAAATTTCCGTAGGCTTGTGGCCAAACGAAGATGATTGAGTATGATAACGTATGTGTGTATGTGTGTATGTGTGTGTATGTGCGCGTTCTGGGGTATATAGGTGTTTATGAGGGTGTTTACTCCTCTGTATACTACTATATATTACTACTAATACTATTACTTTTATTAATTACTATTGGTAGTAACAACAATTTTTATTGTTCTTTTTCTTTCCTCATTTTTTTTTTTAATATTGGCAAAGAAATCATTTCATTGGAAAAAATTGTTTCCTTATGAATCGAAATGGAAGTGAATATATATATATATATTTTTCTAAATATCATTGCCTTTGATCTGTTTCTATATATATATATATATATATCTAGTTGATAGGAGATCGATCGATAAATATTTTTTTTCTTGTTCTTTTCTTTTTCTTTATTGACACGGCGGATTCAGTTCATCGAGAGAGAGAGAGAGAGAGAAAGAGAGAGAGAGAGAGAGAGAGAGAGAGAGAGAGAGAGAGAGAGAGAGAGAGAGAACACCGAGTTGACACTGTCTCAATTCTTGGAAAATATTGAGTTGATCAATAAGTTATGTTGAAATTGTCAATTATTTTATATCTAAATAAGCAATGGTATATCCAATATAAAAAAAAAGAAAAGAGAAGAAGAAATTGCAATTAATATCGTTAATTCAATCAACTCAATAAGTTTCCATAAGGATGCGCAATAAGATTTTGAATGTTTAAAATTGAAAAAGATGTTTTCTTTTTTTTTTTTTTTTTTTTTGCCAAGTAACGTTTACACGTTAAAGTAAGAGAAAACGCAACCTCTCCTTTGGCTACTTTTACACGCTGACAGAGTATTAGCAAAAAGGAGGAGTTAGATGATGATGGTGGTGGTGGTAGTGGTGATGGTGGTGGTGGTGGTGGTGGTGGTGGTGGTGGTGGTGGTGGTGGTGGTGGTGGTAGTGGTGGTGGTGGTTGTGGTGGCGTTAGGATGGGCGGATATTGAAAAATCCGGATATTGTCCGTTAGACCTAATTGCAGGATTTCCTGCTTTCCAGGCGCTTCGCCCGTGACCGTGTCGAAGGGGTAGAACTTGCAAATTGCAGGTATACCTAGTTAATAGGTTAGTATATATATATATATATATATATATATATATATATATATACATATAGATATAAATGTTTCACTATATATGTGATACACTCTCTGTGTGTGTGTGAATATATATAGACGTGATAGGGTAACGCGTGATATCGCGTTGTAAACGGACAGCGTAAATGCTCCATCTCCATTTCAAATAAGTGTCTATCTATCTCTATCTCTCACTTTCAAGGGTTGAATGTGTGTGTGTGAGAGAGAGAGAGAGAGAGAGAGAGAGAGAGAGAGAGAGAGAGAGGAAGAGAGAGAGAGAGATAGAGAGAAATACTCAGAAGGCAGAGTTCTCTGCAAATCGGAGTATCTCGACTGTCCATTTAAATGTAGAAGTTTTCGAAGTCCAAGCAAAACGTATACATCTATATATAGCTATATATATATATACATACATTCATATAGCTATATACATACATACATACATACAGGTGGCTTTGATTCACTGTTTATGCATTTGATTTGCATTCAAACTATCCATCTATTTCTCTCTCTCTCTCTCTCTTTTTCTCTCTCTCTCTTTTTCTCTCTCTTTCTCTCTCTCTTTATCTGTCTGTCTGCCTATCTCTATGTTTCATTTTTTATCATATTTTTTCAACGATCGAATCGTTGAATCTGTTATAATTTTCCAATTATAAGTATATCTCATCTTAAAAGCTTGTATTTTCTCACTGGTTCACATAGATAGATAGATAGATAGATAGTTAACGGGAGAGGGAAATGGAAAGAGAGAGAGAGAGAGAGAGAAAGGGAGAGAGAAGAGTTCTCTTGAATTATTTATAGATTTCCGTTCTCCTCTTATATCCTTCCGTTATCGCGTTAATCGAGAAATTTTCTCGTAGGATCTCGAGCTATCTATCCCTAAGATACATACATACATGTATACATATATGTATATATATATGTATATATATATATATGTATATATATATATATATATATATGTATATATATTGGAGTTCACGGATGTGACCGGGAGGACGCAAAAGGCCGCGATGTGATTTCTCCGCTCTGGTAATAATAATAATAATAGTAATAATAGTAATAATAGTAATAATAATAATAGTAGTAGTAATAGTAATAATAATAGGTATTACGATTGGTACGAGCGTAAGCAGCTGTTGCTGACGTTACCTTATGATTGACTCTACGTACGATCGATTGAGATTCGTTATAATAATCAAACTCACCCTTTAAAATGTCATGACCAATTTTAAACTAATGAAGATAAATCAATTCGAAAGTATCTATCACAGTAAAACATTGAATTAGAAGAAATAAGAGTCTATCTCTATTTCTTTCTCTCTGTCTCTTTCTCTTTCTCTCTCACTCTCTCTCTCTCTCTCTCTCTCTCTCTCTCTCTCTCTCTCTCTCTCTCTCTTTCTCACTCTCTCTCTCTCTTTCGCTTTTCATCCCTTAGTAGCGTTCTTTCGATAAGTAAGCAAAGCAACGGCTCGCAGGAGCCAAGTAAGAGAAAGAGAGAGAGAGAGAGAGAGAGAGAGAGAGAGAATAAAGAGGGCGTGAAGGAGGGTAAGAGGGATGCTAGTAGTCGGCGAGGTGGCGCCCTCCCTTCGACGCCTTCGATCGACCATCCCTCTCTCTCTCTCTTTCTGTCTCTCTTTCCCCTCTCTCTCGTGAACGTCCCTATTTCTCTCTCTCTCTCTCTCTCTCTCTCTCTCTCTCTCTCTCTCTCTCTTTTCATCGTTGGAACGTTCTACGATACGCGTAGAACCGAACGCGATTCAGGATCCAGGACATCCGACTTACCGCAGTAAAGCGATCCTGCGTCGTTCCAGAATCCCTCGGAAGAAGATATCCAGACGAGTTTCGAAAGCCTTAAACCCCATTCCCTATCCACCACCCATCACCCATCACACACCACCCCCTGTTCCCGCTTCGTCCCTACTTCACTTCATCCCATCCAACCACCATCCATCCTTCTCCTTATTCCCCTTGTCCCTATTTCTCCCTTTTTTCCTTTTTTTTTCTCGATCTGATGCCATCCACTAAAACCGACCCTTTTCTCTCTTTCTCTCTTTCTCTCTTTCTCTCATTTTCTCTCTCTCTCTCTCTCTATTTCTATCTCTTTTCCCATCGATTCCTCTTGGTCTAATCAACTTACTCGTCGGTACGTTAATCCACTTGGATACTTGCCTCTTGGTTAGTATACTTCATTCCGGAAGTATTCTATAGGAGTGATGATAGGGTAGGATAATAGGAATAGCAGCAACGGCAGGAACAACAACAGCAACAGCAACGGTAAAGGCAGTATTAGTAGTTGTAAAATACTATTTAGGAATTACAGTACTTTCTCCTTTACATATATACATATATGAGCTAGCTAGCTAGCTATTCTAATACGTTGGAACTAAGATTGGAACTATGGTTGGAACTATGGTTGGAACTAAGGTTGGAATGATACTGCGAAGGGCTCCAAAAGTAAAGTTCCTATGTATACGTATGAAGAGAGAGAGAGAGAGAGAGAGAGAGAGAGAGAGAGAGAGAGAGAGAGATAGCAATAGTGATGGTGGTAGTGATGATGGTGTGGTAGTGGTGTTGATGGTAGTAGTGGTAGTCGTGGTGCTGGTAGTGGTGGTGGTGGTTGATAGAAGAGTGGGGATATTCAAGAGGGGGTAGTCAACGGCAGCAGAGAGGGTGAGTCTCAGTCGCCACTCGGTCACCCTACCGAACGGTTGGGTTCCAAGTTCGTCGCTTTTTATTGTCGTCGTCGGATAAGCGCGAGAGAGGTGATCTCTAAACCCTCCTCGATCTCGGAAAACGCGCGACAGATACATACATACATACATACATATATTCTACTAATATCGTCCCTCTATCTATTTCTCTCTTTCTCTCTCTCTCTCTCATTTTTTTTATCTCTCTTTCTCTCTTCCTGTTCTCTCTCTTCTTTCTCTTTCTTTCTCTCCACTCTATCTGTCTGTCTCTTTCTCTTTCTCTTTCTCTCTCTCTCTCTCTTTTTATCTCTCCTAATTTCTCTATAATCAATCGCGTTCGATCGTGTTCTCCAGGGGGGTGGGGGGGATGGGGAGATGAAAAAGAAAAAATAAGAAAAGTTAATTGGAAATATTTAAGACTTAATTAAGACGTATCGACTGTCGAGAGAGAGAAAGAAGATAGCGTTACCTTTCTCTCTCTCTCTCTCTCTCTCTCTTTCTCTCTCTTTTTATTTCACCTCTCTTTCTTTTTCTCTCTCTTTCTCTCTATCTTTCTATTTCGTTCTCTCGTTCTCTCGTACTTCGTGTGGACGCGTACCGCAACCGGTCAGCGCGTGTGCACCCGACAACGATCGATCCTCTCCGCGATAGAGATCCAGAGAGAGAAGCGATGGACGGAACCACCCTTCCACGAGACGACGACGCCAGATAAGGAGCAGGAACATCGAGGATAAACCTTCTCTTCTCTCCTCTCTCTTTTTCTCTCTCTCTCTCTCTCTCTCTCTCTCTTTCGCTCTCTCTCTCTTTTACTCTCTCTCTCTCTCTCTTTCTCTCTCTCTCTCTCTCTCTCTCTCTCTCTCTCTATCTATCTATCTATCTATCTATCTCTCTGTCTCTGTCTCTCCGTCTCTCCTTCTCTTTATCCGTCTCCGTCTTAACCTCCGTCTCTGTCTCCGTCTCTGTCTCCGTCTCTGTCGCGCTCGTCGGCCGCTCGCTTCTTCGTTCTCTAGATATAGCTCTTTATCTCTACGGTGACACTTTTTCAACGATATTCGGCCAATTTCTTCGCACGGTACGACGTTTCTCATTGAAATATCGATTTTCCCTTTACTTATTTATTTATTTATTTATTTATTTATTTACATATATATATATATATTTATTTTTTTGTTCGTTTGTTTATTGTATTCATTTAATCGTGTTTGTTCTCTTTTCATTGTTCATAAGTTTTTTTCCTCTTCTTCTTCTTCTTCTTTTTTCTTTTTTTTTTTTTTTGTTCCTCTCTTTCTCTTTTGCATTTTGCGAGAAGAAGAAGCAGAAGAAGAAGAAGAAGAAGAAGTAGAAGAAGATTGACAATTATCTTTTCAATCTCATTTCAATGATTAAATCGATCGAACTATCAAACGTGCAGTGCTTTGATTATCGGTGTTATTGATATTTCGTAAAAAGAAATTCTTATAAATCTTATAAGTCTCTTTATTTATTGACCGATGTATTGTAAGAGGGTGAGGAAGAGAGAGAAAGAAAGAGAGAGAGAGAGAAAAAGAGAGAGAGAGAGAGAGGTAGATAGATAGTACGTTTTAATGGACGTTCCTTCCTTCGTTGCAAAATGAACCACTACCTCGTTCGATCGACTTTACTCTCTTTTTCTCTCTCTCTCTCTCTCTTTTTCTGTTTTACTCTCTCTTTCTTTCTCAATCTCTCTATCTCTTTATTTCTCTGTGTGCGTGTGTCTGGATTACGTCTGTTTAACAAAGTTAATTGTATGAAGTCCACGTTCTTATCAAACGATCGGTATTGTGTTTTCATTTGTGTAGAGGGGATAGGATGGTTCATCAGGGGTTGCTTATTAGTAATGGAGATCTTTCTTTTTTTATTATTATTATTATTATTATTTTTTTTTTTTCCTTTTTCTTTTTTTTCCTTTTTCTCTAATCAGAGATATATCAAAGTCAGAGATATATGAAACGTGCTTTTACTTTATTTTAAAAAGTTAATTTTTAGTAAGTGCAAATAAATGCGTGTGTATGTATACATGTATGTTTAATATACGAAAGAAGAAATATATTATTATTTTATTTCTCCTGTTACATTGTCATTTTACATTTCAGTGGTTCCCAATGTGGTAATCAATTTTTTTAATTAATCAATTGCACATTATTATTTTTATAATATGTTTATTATATATCGACGAGTTCATAATTCGTTCTCTCTCTCTCTCTCTCTCTCTCTTGCTCTTTCTTTTTCTCTTTTTCTCTCTCTTTCTCTCTTTTTCTTCGTTTTGTTCGTTTCGAAAGAGCACGTGCATGCCCGATAGAATGCTTAAACCTTTCGTGCCTTTCTTCGTCTTGAGGACGACGGCTGCGCGCCGTTTTCAATCCTTTCGTTGACCTTCGCCGGAATCTCCTTCGTGATATTGATCGATATAACAATATTAGAATCGTTAGACGATTTTCGGACATGATAAGTTCGTAATAATAGAATGTCATGGATAAATAAATATTTTTTTCTTTTTTCTTTCGTTTTTCCATTTCATTTTTTTCTTCTTTCCTCCCCTCTTTTTTTTTTTCTTTTTTTTGGGATCATTCTTTGATCAATCGTCACGTACGAAGTGAACGTTTACAATTATTGGCGACTGTGTATAATAATCGGCAATATACTTGTATCAAATTAATATTTATTTGATTAATATCAGATCAAACGACGTACATATCTTTTTTCGATCATGCAAATTGAACAATGCATTAATTGTCTCTTATCTAATTTACAATATTATAAACAATATAATGTATTAATATCTCGAGTATACCTTACGAGTGATATATCCTATATATAAACATATTACGTGTAATTATAATTTTGTATAATAACAATTTTTTTTCTCTCCCCCCCCCTCCCCCCATCATCAATTGGAAGATAATTATATTAAAAGTGATCATGTTGTAGTAAAAAAAGAAAAAGAAAATTGAAAAAAAAAAAAAAAAAAAAAAAACGATAGATTAATATTACAAACGTTAGAAATATTATGAAAATAAATACGTACGTATACACGTAATACGCGTGTCATTGTTTAATAATAATAATAATAATAAAAAAAAAAAAAAAAGAAGAGCGAAAAGAACAAAACAAAAAAGACAGAAATAAAGAAAGAAAGAAAGAAAGAAGGAGGAAGAAGACAAAAAAAAAAAAAAGAAAAAAGAAAACAAAAAAGAAAGAGACACGAGCGATGATTATACACAGTGTGGCCAATAAAGGTATTCTTCATCATAGTCCGACATGAATGGTTACTCAGAAGAGCATCTTTTCAAAGCAACTGACATTTCTTTCCAGTATTTTTCTCCGGTTCGTAACAAGGACAGAGAAAGGAAATAGAGAAAGGATATAGAGATAGAGAAAGAGAAAGAGAAAGAGAAAGAGATGAGTTCAGTCTTTTCTCTCTATCTCTTTTTTTTTTTTGTCCCCTCTCTTTCTCTATCTCTTTCTTTCATTACAGCGATTATTCTTAAACGGTTGGCATGTTATTCAATGTTTACGAGAATCATCATAGGTTTCTTTATTTACTACGTATGACATAAAAAGAGATAAAAATATTGTGTGGATGCTGCCGAAACTATTCTCTTCGTTTAGTCAACTATCAACAAATCTCTCATTCTCTCGATCTCTCTCTCTCTCTCACTCACTCACTCTTTCTCCCTTCTCTTCTTCTCCCTCTCTCTATTTATCGTTTTTTGGATCGAGGCCAACTTTATATTCACCGACTTTTCGACGATTCGAGATAGATAGATAGATAGATAGATAGATAGATAGATAGATAGATAAATAGAGAGAGAGAGAGAGAGAGAGAAAACATTGGGCTCACATTGAGATCATGCTTGAACCCTTTTCCCTTTGACGATTAATCGTTGACGAAACGTTAACTACTCTCTGTGTTAAATCGAAATCGGATTATTGTGTTCTTCCTCTTCTTTTTCTTTTTTTTTCCTTTTTCTTTTTTGTTCTCTTTCTTTCCATTTCTTTTTTTTTTTTACCCCCGTTCTTCCTCCCCTTTCGATACTTGCTTTTTCTTAATCTAATTTTTATTTATTGATTTATTTTATTTCAATTTATTTCATTTCATTTCATTTCATTTCATTTCATTTCATTTCATTTCATTCAGAGCTTTGTTTCACTTTATTTTGTTTCT
>NW_023395857.1:2980000-2985000 GCF_014083535.2 Vespa mandarinia | reverse complement strand
TTTCTTCAGTGAAATCGAAAAATCGTAACTTCTATATAATTTCAATTTCTTTTTTTTTTTTTTTCTTTCTTTCTTTCTTTTTCCTCTCGGAGTGGGACGCAAGTTCACAAAAAAAGAAAAAAAGAAAAAAAGAAAAAAAAAGAAGTTTCAATTTAGATGATACCTCTTCTAATTTTTTTGTCCAGTGACATCGACAAATCGTACCTTTTAAATTTCAATTCCAATTTTTTTTTTTTTTGATAAGAAGAGAGTAAAAAAGAAAAGGAAAAAAAAAAAAAGAAAACTCACGATTCAGATCTTACATTTCGGATTCTTACTATTTTTTAATATCTTTTATCTCTCTATATATAAAATATCTTTAGAATGATTATCGGTCTTTTCTTTTCTTTTCTTTTTTTTCTTGAAATTAAATGACCATTACGATATTAAAGGAAAAAGAAATCGAAGAAAAATCGGGCAAAGTTTGAAGGAAAATTCAAAGTTTATCTCGTAAAGATCCAAAAAGGGGAACATCTTCTTCTTCTTTTTCTTATTTCTTCTTCTTCTTCTTCTTCTTCTTCCTCTTCCTCTTGGAACAGCTTCATGGTATCATTAGGAACATTGCTTCGACACCGATGCTATTGTGTCACTCCTCGAAGGAGGACTATGGAAAAGAGGAAACCATTTTCTCGGAATGTGTCGCTTCCCCTTAAAGAAATCATTGAAAAAGGTCTTTCGAGTTAGAATAGAAACCTACTGGCGTAGGCATAACGATTAGATGAAACCATTTCGAAAGTGAACATTTCTTTTTTCTTTTTTTTTTTTTTTTGTTTCTTCTTTCAATTCTAACACTTATAAAAGTAATTTCGTTCGAGATAGATATTACTAGTTGAATATTTACTAGATTAAAAATATAATATCTAATTCATTTCTAATCTTATGCGTCTTCTTCTTTTTATCCATTTTCCTTTTATTTGTCTTTCTTTTCTCTTTTTTTTTTTTCTAATTCAAAAGGTTTATAAATGTTGTGAATTATTAAACGAATGTATAAATTGTCGTTCTTTATCACTCTCTCTCTCTCTCTCTCTCTCTCTCTCTCTCTCTCTCTCTCTCTCTCTTTCTTTCTCTCTTTCTCTTTCTAATCTCTAGTATATTTGAACTATTTTCTTTGTCTATTTTTTTTTTTTTTCCTTCAAATAAATACTCTAATAAAACATCAAAGTATATTACACTTTGATTCTGTTTTATTCATAAATAAAGATTATTAAATAAATATAAAAATCATTTCTAATCTTTCTCTCTCTCTCTCTTTCTCTCTCTCTATATCTTTTTCTCTCTCAAAAATTCTCTCTAATCTTTAGATATGTTTCAGTGTCTTTTACAGTTTCTTTTCTTTTTTCAAATAAAAATTCTTCCTCTTCTTCTGACAAAGAAAAATACAAAAAAACAAAAGAACAAAAGAAAAAAAAAACAAAAACCACAACAAATTCAATTAAAAAAATCTTTTGAATCTATTTTTCTAATACTTTAATATCGCTATGAACATAATTATTAAATAAATATAAAAATAATGCTTTTTAAATAGACATTTATCAATACTGTTTAAGTAGATTATTGTCTGATTAAGAAAAAGGATAAAGACGCTTACATATTCTTGTTTTGATAAGAGGAACTCACGTGTCTGCCGACGATGTCCAATGAATATCCTCGGAAATACTATTTTCGCTCTTTTCGTGGGCGCCAGTCGAATCCGGAAGGAGAGTTTAGTTTCGAGGACGAGGTTGAAAGGTCGATCGATATATGTACCTATACAAGCTCTTCTTTCACGTTCTCTCTCTCTCTCTCTCTCTCTCTCTCTCTCTCTCTCTTTCTCTCTCTCTCTCTCTCTCCTTTTCCCTTTCTATCTCAAAACGAGAAGCCCAAACGTTACTTTCTTCGAAGGTATCACCAGGAAATTCGGTCGGTGGGTGTAATGCCTACGGTTAAAGCCAGAACTCGTTCGATCTTTTACCTTTTACTAACGGAAGAGCTCGAAAACATAGAAAGGGATGGTTAACAGAGAGGGGGAGAGAGAGAGAGAGAGAGAAAGAGAGAGAGAGAGAGAGAGAGAGAGAGAGAGAGAGAGAGAGAGAGAAAAGTTAAAGGTCAGGAGCAAGACTACCAATTTTATATCGATTTACATTCCTTCGTTTTACTTGGTTCAAATAAAGGATTATTTTATTCTTCTTTTTTTTTTTTCTTTTTTTTCTGTTTTGTTTCTCATTGTATTTTTTTCATTTCGTTTTGCTTTGCTTTGTTTCTTTTTTTTTTTTTTTTTTTTTTTTTTGTGTTGATAAATGATACCTTGGACAAAATTTACGATCGCTATTCAGAAGTATACTTTTTTGTTTGTTCGTTTTTTTTTTTTTTTTTCTTTTTTGGGCATCATTGTCACCATTTACAATTCAATTTTTTTTTCTTTTTATAATATTTAAAAAAAAAAAAAAATTGTCACATTTACAATTCAATTCTTTTTTCTTTTTATAATATCTAAAAAAAAAAAAAATTATAATAAAGTAATAAATAAAAAGTTATTCATTAATAAGAAATTTAAAGTATAACTAACAACATGTATGTACATAAATTATAATATGATTGATGATACGTTATAGTAAACTTATAAGTACAGAGTTATGGTATATTATTGAAAATTTCAAATATAGCCGCGTTATTTAATAAGCATAATTTATATTTATTCGTCGAACGTTATATATTCTTGAGTGCGCGTTAACAAATTTGATTAAAAAAAAAAAAAATGAAAAATGAAAAATGAAAAATGAAAAATAAAGAAAGCAAAAAAAGAAAGAAAGAAAGAAAAGAAAAAGAGGAAGAAAAGAAAATTTATTTATAGACAGTATAATTTCGAACTAATATACGGATGGTTTTAAATGTATTAAAAGGACACGAAAATGAAAAAAAAAAAAAAAAAAAAAAGAAAAAAAAAGAAAGAAGTGATGTACGAGGCTAAAGAAAGTTTTAACGAGATTCTCTTAGGTGAGATCGGATAAGGAATAAGTAGATTCGTAATCATATATATATATATATATACATACATACATACATACATACATACATACATATAAATTAGTATTACTAGACTACTATCTACTACTACTACTATTACTACTACTAATCATACTACTCAACACTTTGAATAATCCATAAGACGAATGGGCAGAACGGAAAGATTCTTACAGGTTCTATAGATTCGTGAGAAAGTAAGCTTTAGCCATTCTCGCATTTCCATTAATTTATCAAATTTAAGATGATTTACGAAAAACCCTATGTCCTTTTCTCTCTCTTTCTCTCTC
The DNA here is from genome assembly GCF_014083535.2 of Vespa mandarinia. Lineage (NCBI taxonomy): Eukaryota > Metazoa > Arthropoda > Insecta > Hymenoptera > Vespidae > Vespa > Vespa mandarinia. Next base: position 2,981,671 of record NW_023395857.1, on the reverse strand, counting down.
TCTCTTTCTATATATATATATATATATATATATATATATATATATATATATATATTATATAACATCGCTGTGTCCTCCTGTCAATATGAAAAATATTCTTCTATATTACTACCTACACCTCGCCCATTTCTTTTTTCTTCTTTCCTATCGATATAAAGAGAGAAAATCGCGGACAATGGATGAAGAAGATTCACGTGAAAAAAAAAAAGGAAAAAAAAAGAAAAGAGAGAAAAGAACAGAGGAAGAGGACGAACCATATATTTTTTTTCCCATACATTTTACACTTTTTTCCACCCATATATTCTTTTTTTATTTATTTATTTATTTATCTTTCTTTTTCTTCTATCAACTTGAAAAATAATACATTAATTTTATCGTTTACTCGAATATTTGTTAAATATTTGTAACATTCGTTACACTTATATTCGTATAACTTATACTTTATTAATACAAGGTTGAAAAAAATAACTATGTTCACCTTGAATATATTTATAGTGATATGTGTTCTTTTTAAAGATATGGGTAAATTTTGTTTACTAAAATTCGTACAGTATGGAAGAGGACCGTAATATCGATTTAATAATTTCCTTTTTTTATGCTTTTGTTTTTTTTTTGTTTTTTTTTTGTTTTTTGTTTTTTTTTTTTTTTTGATTGGAATCATATGTTTTTGGTAAGATTGATCGATGGAGCTTGATGAAAAGTTGAAGAAAAGTCTTTTGAGTTTTCTATCTTTCTTATAATAAATTTTTAATTATATCTAATTTTAAATAAACAATAATAAAATTTACATAATTATAACAAAAATTTGTTTCAATGATTTTCATTATAATTATGCTCTTATTACGAAAGGAAAGAAAAAATTCAATTAAAAAAAATTATTAACAAAATCGATTTCATTATAATAATATTATTGCAATATTTAAATAAATAAAGGATAAATTGCGCTTTAAAACGGTGTCTCATTCAAGTCTCTACGATTTTTCGTTTGGAAGATATTGCTTTCGAAAGATTTTCATTCATAATCACCTGATCGTAGTAATAGTAGTAGTAGTAGTAGGCCCTCGTAAATTCCTGGAATTTATATAGGTCAGTGTGTCACTGAGCTAAATTGAATGAAATTATGTAGGTCAGTGGGCCAACGTAAACTTCTTTCCTTTACACAGGAATATCTCAATAACTAAAAGTCGTAGAGACTTGAAACAAATATCATTTTAAAGTGCATAATATTCTCTATTTTTCTAACTTATTGTTAATAATTAATTAACAATTTGTTATAAACAATTTTTATAAACAAATTCTTACGAATGAAATTCATCTTGTTTTGTCAAAAAAAAAATGCATTCACATCAGATTGCGATTGATTTATATAAAATTACATAAATCGATAAATAATTAATAAACAAATTATTTATTTTTATCGATGTAACAATTTTTTTTTTTTACATTATTAATAGTCACGTCTTCCAGTTACATGGGAATATCTTCGGAACTAAAAGTCGTATAGACTTGAAACAAATATCATTTTAAAGTACATAATTTTCATTATTTTTCTAACGTATTGTTAATAATTAATAAACAATTTGTTATAAACAATTTTTTAAAACAAATTCTTACGAATGAAATTAATCTTGTTTTGTCAAAAAAAAAAAAAAAAAAGCATTCACATCAGAT
>NW_023395857.1:2967500-2970000 GCF_014083535.2 Vespa mandarinia | reverse complement strand
GTTCTCCTCTTTTTCTTCTTCTTTTTCTTATTCCTTATCCTCCATCACCTCCTATTCCTTATCCTTATCCTTCTCGATCCCCTCTATTCTTCCACTATATCCTATTCCTTTATATCCTTATTCCAAACGTCAATCGTCAATTCCGTGGATATAAAATTACGTGGGATCTCTCTCAATGGTGTTTCGGCCAGCGGCGATGATGACGATGATAATGATGACGTTGATTATGATGATGATGATGACGATGAAGATGACGATGATGATGATGATGTTGTTGGTGATAATGGTGATGATTGTAATTATAATTATGGTGGTGATTATGATGTTGATGTTGTTGATGATGATGATAATGATGATGATGATGATGATGATGATGATGATGATAATGATAATGATAATGATAATGATGATGATGATGATGATGATGATGATGATGATGATGATGATGATGATGATGATGATGACGACGACGATCGACTTTCGTTTTGGGATATCGCGAGTGTGCCAGTAGTGGTGACGTGTGTGAACAAAGAAGGTAAATGGTGAAAAAGTGAAAGAAAGAGAAAGAGAGAGAGATAGAAGATAGAAAGAAAGAAAGAAAGGGAGGAAGGAAGGAAGAAAAGGAAGGAAGAAAACAAGGAAGGAAAAAAAAGGGCTGTTGCAATGCGCTGCTCAAAGTACCGGCTCGAGCACAACCTCGTCCTCGTCGCCGTTGTCGCCGTCGTCGTCGTTGTCCTCCTCCTCCTTTTCGTTCTCCTCATCGTCGCAGAGCCGAGCTCCTGATAGCCATCTCTCAGCGACCACGGTCCAGGATCGTTCAACGAAGAAAGGATGCCAGGGGGCCGTAGGGGCCTGGTAGCCCCGCAAAACACGTTCCTCGAGAACATTATTAGACGGAGCAGCAGTCAACGTGAGTCATATATTCTTTACTATTATTATTATTATTATTATTATTATTATTATTATTAGTAGTAGTAGTAGTAGTATTGTGTAAATTGGGACTAACATTTCTTGTTTTTTTTTTCTTTCTTTTTTTTTTTTTATACATCTTTTTTATTTTTTATTTTTTTTCCATTATCAAGATTTGTCCATCGCACTCGGTGCAGCATTAATATAAATACTATTAGAAATTTTTATGGGCATTTATATAATATACGATAAATTTCTACATTTTGTTTTATTCAGGATATGAAATTAATAATAATGATAATAACGATAATAATAATAATAATAATAATAATAATAATAATAATAATAATAATAATAATAATATTATTATTATCGTTACTATTATTATTATTATTGTTACTATTATTATTACTTTGATTAAGATATTTTTTTTTTTTATATATTTACACGTAATGACCAATCATTGTCAGATCATTTTTTATATGTAAATTATCCGATAATTTAAATCTGATTTTTGCATAAATTTCGATATACATTTCAAAGTATTACTAATAACAATATTATTAGCATTATTAATATTATTCTTTAATAAATTAAATCGTAGTTTTATTAAAAAAAAAAAAAAGAAAAAAAAAAAAAGGAGAAAAGAAAATTAGAATACAATTTTTCGAGTAAATTTTTGAAAGAATTTATTCAAAGTATTAGTAGTAGGCATGGGTGTTTCAGAGTAACGTTTGAAAAAATTCGTGAGATGAGAATAAAATGGATCGAGAGATCTCTTTATTTTTTCTGCCACGTGTGAATTTTATTTTTTAATTCCATCGGACCCGAAACGGCAGACAAGTTTTATTTTTAGACCGACCGTATATTAATTATAACACATAATGGGAATCGATATGGTGTCATAGGGGGATAATCTTCACTTGCGGTTCACTGCAACATATATATATATATATATATATATATATATATATATGTATATATATTTCCACTTATATAGAAAATATTTTCTCACAAGGGAGAAATAAAAGAAAATGGGAGAGACGAAGAGAAGTTAAGAGGGGATTGAAAAGAAACATGGAAAAGAAAAAGGATTTATTGCTCGTCATAGAATAATCACTGACGCGTAAACAAAGTGTAATTTTAAATACATCTTGTTTCACGAGTATCTCCTTATATGTCGAAGGATATTGTTGAATTGTTATTTGGGTAGATGACGATGAAAGTGTGAACTGTTGCGTTCGTTTCTCTTTAATTTTCCAAAAGAAAGAGAATAAAAGAAAGATAGAAAGATATCAATCATAAAATAGAAGATCAAACATAAATAAACTTCATTCTCTCTTCATCTTGTTGTGAATGTGTCAAATCAAATGGATAAATGCTCATCAATCGAAATTAGACGAATTTGAGAGATAGAGAGAGAGAGAGAGAGAAAGAGAAAAAAAAAAGGAAAAGTGTCGTTTATTTTCGATATATTTTTGATCGACAATACTTTCATCTTTCTTCTTTATTTCTCTTGTTTCTTTTTAATTAAAAATTAGATTGTTAATTAATTAAATTAAAAAAAATAATATGTATATATATATATATA
>NW_023395857.1:2945000-2962500 GCF_014083535.2 Vespa mandarinia | reverse complement strand
TTTTTATCGATGAATTACGTTTTCATTGAGATTCTTACGATTGTTGGAAGAGGATTAAACCACTTAATTAATTAATTAATTAATTAATTAATTAATTAATTAATTAATTAATTAATGATGAGAGATCGATAACATTTAAAATAATTCAAAGATTATTTTTTTTCTTCTTCAAACGTAATAAAAAAATAAATAAGATGGAGATCGTTTAATCTTTTTTTCTTTTTTTTTTTTTTTTTGCCCTGATGATTTTATCAATGCCATCTACAGAAATAGATTTTTTTTTTTTCTTTTTTTTTTTTTTTTTTTAATTCAGATTATACTCATTTTACGAAGAACTGAATGAATGAGCAATTAATTCATTAATTTATTAAAGAATTCATAGGAATGTATAATGAAGAAAATTATTATCTTTTGTATATATATATATTTTTTTTTTTTTTACTAAAAAAGAAACGTACAAGTGTTTTTTTTTATATATATATATATTATACTTATAGAATTAACATGATTTAAAAGGCAGAGAGATAGAGATAGAGAGAGAGAGAGAGAGAGAGAGAGAGAGAGAGAGAGAGAGAGAGAGAGAGAGAGAGAGACTTTATCATATACTATCGATCGAAAGTAATTGTTTAATAATTATTTAATGAAATCGAAAGTGCCTTCATTGTCTTTTCTTTTCTTTTCACATTTATTTATTTATTTACTTATTCATTTATTTATTTAATTAACAAAGCAAGCCTGTAAAAGTGAAATACATTAGTCAGAATGTCAGAGAAGAGAAAAAAAAGGGAGACAAGTTCCATGGAGTTTCTTCTTCTCTGTCTTTTTTCTTTTTTTTTTGAGATTTATTTCTTTACTTTTCTCTTTTTTTTTTCTTTATTATTATTATTATTATTATTATTATTATTATTATTATTTTTATTATTTTCTTTCTCGTAATTACGTTCTCTTAATGAGCTCGATAAGAAACCATTGGAATATCTCGTTTGGAATGTTGGATCAGTTAGTTTTTTCTTCCGCGTTGGCAAAGATCAACCTCGTTTTTCTCTTCCCTATGTTCGCCAGTCACACTCGAAGGAATTATCGTTTTTGATAACGAAGGGATTTAATAACAGTCAGTGGGTATCGCTTTCCTAGCACGTTAATTAGAATCCAGCTTGGATTTCAGCTTATTATAAGAGGAAAGGATTTTTTTTTTGCTCCCCTCCTTTTCCCACCACCCTTCAACTCCTCTCTTTTTATTCTTTTTTCTTTTTTCTTTTTTCTTTTTTTTTCCTTTTTCTTCTTTCTTTTCTTTTCTTTTCTTTTCCTCGCCACGTTAAATTAATCGTTTTCTCTCCTGACTGTATTATCCGTACATAATAAATAGATTGTCCATCTATTGTGTTTCATTGTAAATATTTGGATAATATTTGAAATGATGTTTTTTTTTTTTTTTTTTTTTTTTTTTATAAATATCTACGTGTAAAAAAAAAAAAGAAATTTATATATATATATATGCATGTACATTTTATTCCATTTTTTATATTTAATAATTGAAATTTTGCTTCATTTTATAAATATATGAATAATATCGGGAGTATTTTATTTTTTATAAACGCAATTCATTATTCTTCTTTCTTTCTTTTTTTCTTTCCTTTTTTTTCCGGTTAGAAATTTATGGAATATTTTATATTATTTTATTTTCACAATTATAACTATATAAAATATTAAAAATAATATATATATATATATATATATATATATAAATAATATTACAAAAGATAAAAATTTATATTATATAAGTACATATTTCAAATATGTTAAAAATTATTTCTCCCTTCTATGGATAATATTATTTCCTTTTTTTAGGGATAAAAAAAAATAAAAATACGAAAAAGAAAAAAAAAAGAAAAAGAAAAAAAGACATTGGAAACTAGAAAATAATTTTGCATAGTACGAAATTAGATTTATTATAAATTTATCCAATGCAAATAAGATAACATATTTTATATGTTTTCGATACTCTATGAAACGATTATATGTCGTTGTTTTATCATTGTCGAATGAAATATATTAACCAAAAGAAAATTAGATCTTTCTCAATGTAAGATATTTCTAACTTTGAAATTATCTGAAACAGAAAATGTGGATAATTATACACGCGTCAGAGTTAAGAGTTATGTCAGAACTGTCAAGTTTAAATCGTGGCATAACTTTCGAGTTCCGAACATATATGTATATTCTCTCTCTCTCTCTCTCTCTCTCTCTCTCTCTCTCTCTCTCTCTCTCTCTCTCTCTCTCTTTCTCTGTTCTTCTCTCTTTTTCTTTTCGTAGTCATTCAACGTGGTGAGGAAAGCTGTTTAGTATATATATATATATATATATATATATATATATATATATATATATATATATATATATATATATATAAAAATTATATATATAATATATTAACATATATTTTATATATATTTTATATATATATATATAAATATATGATTAATATTTTATATTTGGTAAATACATATATATAAATTCATATATATTTTATTATTATATTATTTTCCCTCATATATTCTTCTTAATATTTTATATATTTATAATTATAAAATAAAATAATTTTGAATATATTTGTAACAAAAAAAAAAAAAATAAAAAAATAAAAAAATAGAGAAGAGAAAAGAATTGCATTTATAAAAAATAAAACATTCCTAATATCACCAATATGCGTGTGTATGTGTGTGTACACTTCGTTTATTGTTCCATGTTACGTTTCCATTTTGTTTTATATTTTCTTTTTCAATTTATAATATTTAAAATATATTACATGCCGTTCGATGAATAAAAATGATACAAATAAACTTTCTTCCTTTTTTCGTTTAATTTTCTTTTTTTTTTTTTTTTTTTTTTTATTTTTTTGTTTCTTTTCATTCTTTTCACTTTCTTTTCCTTATGTCTTTTTTTTTTTTTTCTTTTTTTCTTCTCTTTCTATAAGAAGTTCCATTCGTTCGTTGTATTGTAAATCATGTTAAACGAAGATAACAGGTTGTTATCGCAATTCGATCAATAAATAACGTACATATCAATGCGGTCGTAGGATTCGCGAGGTACTCTATCGTAATTGAAAATCACCGATCGCGGAGAACAATTAATCCGCGTCGAATCAACCAATGGCTAACTTAAATATATTACGTGCATGTGCATCGATTTGCAACGACAATAAGAGAGATAATCGAAAATGACAATTTAAATATGATTTTTTTCTTTTTTCCTCCCCATCGATTTCTAATTAACCATATTTCATCCATTTCAGGATTTTTCCCACGGGAAGTTATAAGAAAAAGGAATTAACAAAAAAAAAAAAAGAGAGAGAGAGAGAGAGAGAGAGAGAGAGAAAAACAATAGAAAAATATTCATACACCCTTTAAATATATTCAATTAATCTAATATAAATTGAAATGAAATATTTTCGTATTGTTAAATTTTTACGAAAATTTTATTTTATCTTATTATATGATTTAATTGTAAAATTATTTTTTATTACTTAAATATACGCTACTTCATTACTTACAGAAATTTAATTAAATAATACAATTAATGTATAAAATATGTATACTTATATTGAATATTCAATAGTATATTTTTACTTAAATAAATAATATATTATTAATATTATTATATAATTATAATATATTTATTACATACTCTTATTATAATTTATTTAAGTAATTTAAAAATAAATTTTAAGTATATTATATACCAGTATATTTATTATACTAAGTAATAAATAGGAATTAATGAATAAGTATTAAATAATAAAAAGTAAATAATAATTAAATATTAACAATGTTATATATATATATATATATTAATATTAATATAAAAAAAAAGAAAAAAAAGAGAGAGAGAGAAGAGAGAGAGAGAGAAATTTAAGTATAAATTATATTGAAAGAAAAAAGAAAAAAAAATAAGAACAAAAACTTAATTATATATTACACGATATTAAATTCCTACAGAAATAAAGAACAATAGAAATTTATTATATTATTATATTGACATACGAATATGAAAAGAGATAGTAATATTATAATCTATAAAAAAGATTTACAGTAATATATGTATCCTTTTTAATTTTTATTCTGATATACTGGAAATAATGGAAAAACCTGATCGAATCGTAATCAGGTTACGAAGAAATATATCCTGTATATTCTAACAACTCATACCAGATCCATGTAGATGCGAAACAATGACGATTACACGTAGCCCAAGCTCTTACCATCGATTTGCATATTAATCAATTCCTGGTCGCGTACGTTTGCACGTTCGTTGACTTGCAATTAAATGGAAAATCTATCTCTCTCTCTCTCTCTCTCTCTCTCTCTCTCTCTCTCTATCTATCTCTCTCTCTCTCTCTCTCTCTATCTCTGTTTCTTTGTTTCTCTCTTTTTTTTCTCTCTCTCTCTCTCTCCTACTCTCTCTGTCTCTCTCATTTGTATGCATTCAAAAGGAACGCCATTCAATGATATGTGCAAAAAGCTCACGTTTACTCTCTCTTTCTCTCTCTCTCTCTCTCTCTCTCTCTCTCTCTCTCTCTCTTTATTTTTTTTACGTGCCTTAACATCGCCGTTACATACAAAAGAAAATTTTCAAAAGAAGTTTAACCTTTATAAATCATATCCTCTTTTTCTTCTCTTTCTTTTTCTTCATTTTTAAAAGCGATAATATTCCGCTTGTTTCTTTAAAAATTCGTGTAAAATGGGGATGGGAAGAAGAAGGAGACGAAAAAAAAAGAAGAAAAAAAAAAAAAAGAAAAAAAAATAAAAGAAATAAAAAATATAAAAGAAAAATATCGTGATAGGTGCAAACGTGAGAATTAACTCTTCCTCTCTATCTAAAGCGGGTTTTAATTCGCTCATTTATTTTTCTTTTCTTTCTTCGAGTTCGAAACGAAATAAATATTTTCTCAGATATATATATATATATATATATATATATATATATATATATATATGTGTATATATATTAAAATCATATTTTATTCTTGTTACGAAAGAATGTATTAATAATATCGTTCACGTTAACTCGTTTACAAACAAACAAACAAACAAACAAACAAAAATAAAATGTGAATTTTTATATTTTATCAATTAAAGAAAAGGAAAGGAAAGAAAAACAATGAGTTTTTATATTTTATAAACTCAATTTAAAAAAAAAAAAAACATTATTTAAAAAACGTAATTTTTTTTTTTTTTTTTTTTTTAAGCCAAGGATACTTATCTCATAAGATCAGCAAAATTAATAACATCAGATCGGAAAATTAATAATGATAGTAAAAATAAAAATAAAAAGAAAGAAAAACAAAAGAAAAAAGAAAAAAAGAATCAGGTATACAGATAATAGGAAGAAATTTTCGTATGTATATATCACGGATCTGTTAAAATCGATTTATAAAATAAATATGAACGAGTTATCTAATAAAGGATGGTTACAACAAAACTCGATTAAATGTATTTCAATGTCAATTACACTTCTTCGATATGAAATTTTTTTGGACGATTCTTTTTCTTTCTCTTTCTTTTTTTTTTTTTTTGTTCTCTTTTAAATTTCCATCAGACAATAAAACTGTAACAAGCCTAGAAACTTTTCGACTAATCTATTTATAAAAAATAAAAAAATAAAAAAAAAATAAAAAAAAAAGAAGAAAAAACGTTGCTTACTGATAAACGTAATCGTTATTGCTAAAATTAACTGTTATAATTTTTATATTTATTTTTCTTGTTCTTCTTTTTTTTTTTTTTTTTTTTTTTCCTTATCTTTTCTCTTTGTGAATAATATCTTCGATAAATAATATCTTGTAGTTTTCGATTTTATTTTATCACCATTATTATAATTACTTATCTATGTATTACCGTTACTATTATTACTGTTATCATTATTACGAGTTTGAAAAAAGAAAAAAAGAAAAAAAAGAAAAAAAAAAGGAAAAACAAAAAGAATAAAAAAAAAATAAAGAAATTATTTTAACGCATTCACTGACTTGCCTATTCTCTTTATCTTCTTTCTCTCTCTCTCTCTCTCTCTCTCTCTTTCTTTTTTTATTTTTATTTTTATTTTTCTTTTTTTCCTTTATATTTCTTTTTAAGTAAGTTTTACGACTTATAAACGCATTTATGGCGTAAAAAGAATTATACCTCATGTCACCTAACTGATAAATATACGTAGCGATAAAATACGTTATGATGACCTAAAGGTTAAAAATTATTTCGAATGATATGTGTGAAGGAAAAAGAAAAAAAAAAAAAAAAAAAAAATTAGAAAAAGTAGAAAAATAAAAAGTAAAAGAATACCAAGCAAAATCAATCATTAAAGGAAGTTGGGTTCGATTTTTCGAATGCATATGTTATATCGATGAATGATGAAAAAAAAAAAGAAGAACATTAGGATTTTCTGAAGGCTATAAAGTCAAAGATTTTGATGGCTGACTTTCTTGTTTCTTTGCTTGTATTTTTGCGTTTTTACTTGCTTGCTTCCTCCCTCCCTCCCTCCCTACTTGACTTTAGCAATGGAATTTTTAAGATCGCCTCTGATACTTGCTTTCCACGTTAACGTATCGGTTTCTCAAAAAAATTAAAAAAAAAATTAAAAAAAAATTTAAAAAAAAAATTAAAAAAAAATTAAAAAAAAAAAAAATAAAAAAAGAAAAAAGAAAGAAAGAAAAAAGAAAAGGAATCTCTTTTGCACGAGAAACGAGAGACTCGTGTCGTTTTCTTTCTTTCTTTTTCTTTTTAATTCGCTGTCATAAGCTCTTCGAGGATTTCATGCGTTAACTTCGAAACTTTTTTATTATTATCATTTATTTTATCTACCTTTTTTTTTTTTTTTTTTTTTATCATCAATATGCAAGTATAATGTATTTATTTATCTATATATATATATATATATATATATATATACATATGTACGTATATTTGGAATTATCTCTCATTTAAAATGATATGGTAAAAAATTCTGTTTTTTTTTCTACCTTTTTTGTTTTTTTTTTTTTTTTTTTTTTTTTTTTTAGAACGGAAATAAATGTCTTAAGTATTACGAAAGTTGTCTAAAGAATATCAATACGAATCCAACTAGTACCTGGGGTATACATTTTCATCGATATTACATCGAGTTATGGCTCTTTGAAGTTTAACAAACTGTATAATCGGAATAATGAGATCAATCGTCCTGTAAACATCTAATAATCAATGAATTGATCGGTCAATATTCTTTTTTTTTCTTTCTTCCTTTCTTTCTTCGTTTTCATTGTTCAATGATTCATTCATCTATTTGTTTACTATTCCTGGAATTGTAATTATTTGAAATTTGGTACTCATTCTTTCTAACAATCATAAAGAACATTATTGCGTTTACTATAAAAAAAAAAAAAAAAAAAAATAAATAAATAAATAAAAGAAAGAAATACTATGATTTTTATATCGTAACAATCAGCAACCTCTACGAAATAGTTATAATAAATATTACATATCTCTCTTTTAACCTAATATTAAATATTAGATATATTATTAATATATTTAATATTATAATATTATATTATATATATGTATATATATATATATATATATATATACATATGTATACATATTTAAATATCGGAAATGTCGAAATGACTTGGTACGGATTACATTAGTACGTCTCATAAATAAATTATGAAAGGTAACTCTATTATATTAAGGTTGGTTCTTAAAATCCAAAGTACCTTGCTACGTTGTACTGCACTGTACTGCACTGCACTGCACTGCAGTTGAACATATTACATGCTCGTAGAAAGGTCGGAAGCAGCATTGTCTATGCATAGATAAAGTTAAATCCTTATAGCAAATGGTATGTAAAGCTACTTCAATTTAGTTCTTGTAAAGTACAACCTTGAAAATTCGAACGATCTATATTTCTCTCATAGTAAAATTAAAAAAAAAAAAGAAAAAAAAGAAAAAAAAAAGAAAAAACAACAAGGTGGAAAAAAAGAAAAGAATAAAAGACATTAAGGGGAGGCAAAATTTGATAAAAATAAAAAATAAAAAATAAAAAATAAAAAAAAAAAATAAAAAGAAATAAAAAGAAAGAGACATTGAAAAGTGTAATTCAAGAGACAGAAAAGTCCAATAAATGATCGACCTCGAATCGAAAGATAACTATCGTTGATAGTTCTTCGACATGATCGATAATTCGAGCGTGATAACAATTTAAACTTTTCGAGAAGCTATTAAATACGGACGTATTTGATGCAACTTCATTAAACTCGGTGGATGTTCGTTCTCTCGTTTGGGCCAAGTGTAACGACATATACAAACATACATACACAAACAAACACACACACACACACACACACGCATATATATATATATATATATATATATATATACATGTACATACACACATTTATATGTAACTTAACGATGCTCTGGTACTTAGAAAATCTACGAAGCAGTTTAGGTATCGTAAACCTCGTTAAATTCATACGACTAGTTCGACTAGGATTTATCTTGTCCTAATACTATACTTTAAACGATCTTTGCACTTTTGCACATTTTTTTTACTTTTGTTTGACGAAGATATTTATTTCCTCTCTTAATCTCATATTATTAATATAATATATATATATATATATATATATATATTTATTTATTTATTTATTTATTTATTTATTTATTTATTTATTATAGTATAGTATATGTATATGGAAGATAATTTGATGTAAAATAGTTCATAGTATCAAATTTTAATTATCATTATCTTAGTTTAATTATCGAACTTATATATATATGTGTGTGTGAATATATATATTATTATTATTATTATTATCATTATTATTAATTATATATATATAAGTTTCATAGAAATATACATATATTTATAAGTTTGATATTTCGAACGTTCGTTTATGAAAATTTCGTTCCATTTTACTATGTAATTTTATATTAAAAATATTCTGGACATATTATTGATTTATTAATATTATTATATTTAACACACACACACACACACACATACATACACGAGCATGTGCGCGTATGCACATATATACATATAACAATATTAATTATATATGAACATGATTAATTATATTTTAGTCAAATTTTATTGCATTACAATAATTAAAAACGCATTAATATAAATTAAAAAAAAATAATTATTATTTCGAGTAAAATATATGTCGACCTACTCGACTTACGCTTTAATTATTGATAAAAAGAACTTTTCAATTAATTAACTTCATTAATTCAATCAATATCATTTCGAAGTAACATACACCTAAATACGTACATACACATACACATACACACACACACACACACACACATATATCAATAGTATGAGAAACGATAGTGAAATTCGATGCAATTAGTCGAATTATTTTGAAATAGAACGACGGAATGTTGCAAAATAGTTTCGTTTACAGTCACATATGTTTACATCGTATGTGACAATGATCCATATTTTGATGAACGACAACAGAAAGTTCGGGAATGGAAATAGGAATGGGGGATGGTGATTCGGGGGTTGGGAGTTGGGGGTTGGGATGAAGGGTAGTGACGAGAGATGCCTGCATGACGCCGATAAATATTATTTTATCAGAGGTTCTTTCAGTGACCTATACATCATTTCCCAATGTGCGATATATATAATATATATATATATATATATATATATATATATATATATATATATATATCGAAGGTCGTTGGATTTTAATCGTTTCAATCAACGGACAACGATATGAACAAACAAAAATTTTTCATGGCTGCCATTTTTAGCTCAGATAGATATTTACTCAGATAAATATTTATTTATATATATTTAGTTTTGTCATTTAAATAATATTTCTTTGTATTATCATTGCAACGTAATGTAAATTTGAAACGTATTATGTATATCGGTTTTAATATTATTAATTTAATATTATATTAATAATATACATTACATGTATATGTATATACATATATTTTTTTGTATATTTTGTAAAAATATATTTTGTAAAAATATATGTATATACGTATATTTTTTTACTTTTATAGCCATTTTCTTTCTTTTCTTTTTTTCATTTTATCGCTAAACAAAAAAAGAAAATCAATTTTATATAGTCCAAATTTTTTATGTGTTTTTCTTTTCTTTTCTTCCTTTTCTTTTTTTTTTCTTTCTTTTTTTTTTTTTTTTTTTTTTTTAAGAGAAAACCCTTAATGTCTAGCTATTACTAATAGATATAATAAGTTACTTAGGCGTGTGTTTATTCTTTGGTATGGGTGGGAGACAGCACGATCTTCTACGTCGAAGTTACAGCTGAGGTTCTTAGCTTTGAAAAAAGAAAAGAAGAAAAAAAAAAAGAAATAAAAGGACAATCTCAAGGACGTAATACTGTTTGCTTTTCGTATTGGATCGAACATTCATATTGGCCATTGAAAATGGACTAATTGTTAAAATAACGTTTGACGCTTATAAGGAGCCAACGTTCATTAATAAATTTTATTTTATTAAATGAGACATGTCAATTATAATAATAATAATAATAATAATAATAATAACAATTATAATAATAATAATTATTATTATTATTATTATTATAATTGTTATTATTGATATTAATAGAATTATAATTACCAGTGTATCGTTTATGATACTCTCTGTCTTTTCAAATATCTAATTGATACATGAAACATTTATCGATTCTGTCAATACTTAAATAAAATATTAAAGGCGATAAAAGAGGGCGGTAAGAGAGATTGTTGGCGTTAATAATTAGTAATTAATTAAAGAACATGGACTCGTTTTTCGTTATCCTATAAATTTTCCTCAGAGCACACTTTTTCTTCTATTTCTTTTTTCTCTCTTTTTTCTCCTCTTCTTCTTTTTTTTTTTTTTTTTTTTTCTTCTTTCGTTAACGTCAAAGTTTCTCGTGTCATTGTTATCGTATATATGCATATATTTAAAAGGAAACAAATTATTCGATAAATTCTAATGAGTTTGAATTCATTTCTTGATTTTATTTCTTTTCTTCTCTTTTTTTTTTTTTTTGTTTATTCTTTTTGGGTTCGACGATAATTACGTTATAATATTTAATCGCTAGTTTAACGGAACGCATTATTAAAGAATATTAAATTACCATTGGCTTTATCAAGGATGAATATTTTATCGTTTTTCATGAAATTTCTTGTGTTTTCACTAAGAACAATTCCGATGCGTTTGAACGTGCCCCATAAAATGGCTACAATTCGAGCTACTTTAAACGCACACACACACACACACACACGTGTATGTACACTATATATATATATATATGTATATATACACGTTACACATGAAAAGCAGCACAAAAGCTTTCCCTTTTCACAGATCGTATTCGCTGGAAGCACTTTTATCCGTTTCCATCGTTTCTTTGGCCGAACGATCAAAAAGTTTAGAATCGAATATATATATATATATATATATATATATATATATATATATATCACCCACACCATATAGATATGTACGTTTGAAGCGTGCTCGTGCTTGCTCGCCGCAAGGTGAAATCTGAATAGCAAAAGGAAAGAAAGATGACGTCTTTCCTAATGCCCTTTTAAATGAGTTTATATATCGTGGCATGATAATCGTCAATGTCAAAACATTCAACGTTATCGGATGTAAATATTTTTATGATATTTTACTTTGATGAGAATAACGAAAGAAGATGGAAGTGTGAAAGAAAAAGAGAGGAGATAACGTACGTGTATTTAAGTTTTTTTAATAGATCTTGTTTTTTTTTTCTTTTTTTTTTTCTTTTTTCTTTTTTCCTTTTCTTTCTTCCTATATTTCTTTCTTATCTCGTAGTTTTAGGGACAATTTAATCAAATTATTTGATATTATATAATTTACTTTTCTTTTTCGTATGATCCTCTCTCTCTCTCTCTCTCTCTCTCTCTCTCTCTCTCTCTCTCTGTCTGCGTGTGTGTATGTATGTATAACTTTTTCTCCCTTATATCGAGTTTAAACTTAATTTAATTAGATTATTTGACATGTGATTTATTTTATTACGATCCATCTCTCTTTATCTATTTATATATATATATATATATATATCTTTATATCTTTTTGCATATATATATATATATATATATATATATATATATCTTTATATCTCTTTGCATATATAAAGTTGAAAGCTTCAGTTTAATATAATTATTTTATTGAATATTCTCTCTCTCTCTCTCTCTCTCTCTCTCTCTCTCTCTCTTTCTCTCTCTCTATCTCTATCTATCTATCTATCTATCTATCTATCTATTCATTTATTTACTTAATCTAAAAGAAAAGAAAAAAGAAAGAAAAAACTTGAGCAATGGAAATATTCTCATTACTTTTTACATTTTTAAATTTTCCATTTCGAATAAAAATTTTGTCTTTCTTAAGAAAACGTAGACGAGCGTCACGAATATAATAAATTATATCTTCAATCGTACCGTTAAAGTAAGACAGGATGAAAGAGCAAAAGAGAGAGAGAACATGAGAGCAAGAAAGCAATAAAGAGAGAGGGAGAGAGAGAAAGAGAGAGAGAGAGAGAGAGAGAGAGAGAGATTTGGAATAGGTTGTGTAGAAGGTGCGCGCGCTCTTAGTCGGAGAAAGAAGAGAGAGATGGTGGGGTTGATATGAGGGTTAGTAGTGGTTGGTGGTAGTGGTGATGGTTGAGAGTGGGGTAGTTGAGGGTGGAGAATGAGGTGGGGTTCCAGGAGTGTTGGAAACTCGGGTTCGGCCGTTTCCGTTAAGTTTCGGCTTGGTTCGCTGGGTCATTGGGTCAGATACACGTTTACGCGAAAAGCCTGACTGTGGTAGTAGTGATACACACGGTCATACGCGTTTACAATGCAAACTCGAACTTCACTCTCTCTCTCTCTCTCTCTCTCTCTCTTTCTCTCTCTCTTCACTACCCTCCTCCTCTTTCTTTTCTATTCCCCCGTCCACCATCCTTCATACCCTCTTCTCATCTGGCGCCGCAACGGCAGCGCACGGCTCGTTATTCGACGATGCACGCCTATTTTTAGAAAGAGCGATCGTCCCGTGTAAGAGACCCGTGAGCCGCCAACCCCTTACTTCCTGAGCTTAGATCTAAAGAATGAAAGAGGTAGAGTGAGAGAAAGGGGGAGAGAGAGAGAGAGAGAGAGAGAGAGAGAAGTATATTACAAAACGGCGAATGAGAAAAAGAAAGGGATACGGAAAGAAAAAATTAGTAGGTACGAGTGGGTGAATTAGAAAAATATATATATATATATATATATATATATATATATATATATAAAGAGAAAAATTAATAGATATGAGTGAGTGAGTCGGGAAGAATGAACGAGAGAAAGAGAGAGAGAGAAAGATAGAATATAGAAAGGAGATGTGTATAAAAGAAAGGAAGAAAGAAAGAAAGAGAAAAAATTAGTAGAAAAGAATGAAAGAGGGATATAATTAGAAACAGGTTTGCAAGAGAGAACGTAAGATATAGCAATATGTTTGGGTTTTTATGTGTGTGTATAAGAGAGTGAGAGAGAGAGAGAGAGAGAGAGAGAGAGAGAGAGAGAGAGAGGGAAAAAAAGAAAATTGGTAGAAAAAAATGTATGTAAAGGGAATACAAAGTAGGTGTAAAAGAAAGGTAGGAATAGTAAGGTTATACGTGATATAGAGAGAATGAATGAGAATGACAGAGAGAGAGAGAAAGAGAGAGAGAGGGGAATAGAGAGAAAGTATCATCGTGTAATATGTAATATGTTATGCATATTTTACATCCTCTATTCCGCCCACTCTGTTGACTTGCCCTGTTGACATCGTCTTCTTTCTCTCTTTCTCTCTCTCTCTTTCTCTCTCTCTCTTTCTCTTTTAAGAGAGACAACGAAGGGAAAGAGCAGTGCATAGTCAAGTTATCGAAGATTATGTGATTCTACAATTCTTTTCGAATAACTATTTTCTTTCTCTTCTCTTCTTTTTCTTTTCTTCTTTTTTTTTTCTTTTTTAATCCTCCACCTGTAATATACGTTATATATTAGTATGTGTACTTATGTATGCATGCATGTATGTACGTATGTATGTATGTATGTATGTATGTATGTATGTATGTATGTATGTATGCACTGTCTCGTTCTCTTTGACGATGTATGTATGTTTATAAACAAACGAAGCATGTAATTCGTTGGAGTACGTGCGCGCTCATCACACCGGGCTAAAGAGAAAGAGAAAGAGAGAGAGAGAGAGAGAGAGAGAGAGAGAGAGAGAGAGAGAATAGTGAAGGCTAAAAAAAGAAAAAAGGCGGAAGGGTAGAGCGAGAACGATGTTATTTTTACTCGAAACTCCAGTTATTGCTGGAGCATAAAGGAATTCACTTTGGCAAAGGGTAACGCGAAAATGTTGTTTATTTCCGAATACTCGTTTGTATTTAGATGCGTAACAATCAGCGATGCATTCTGTATACGTAC
Organism: Vespa mandarinia; assembly: GCF_014083535.2. Classification (NCBI taxonomy): domain Eukaryota; kingdom Metazoa; phylum Arthropoda; class Insecta; order Hymenoptera; family Vespidae; genus Vespa; species Vespa mandarinia. Next base: position 2,948,041 of record NW_023395857.1, on the reverse strand, counting down.
AAGTACATGCGTACGTATGTTTCAACGTATATACATATGTACGTAAATAAATATCTTGTACGTGTGTATCCTGTTTGTATTATCTTACGTCCAAATCCAAGCTCTCTTAGTTTTACGAATGACTATGTTTTCTTTTTCTTTTTTTCTTTTTTTTTTTTTTGTTCCCTGTATTTCTTTTTTTTTTCTTTTTTTTTTTTTTGTTTTTTTTTTTTTTTTTTTTTGTTCCTTTCTCCCATTTCACTTTACATCTTCCTAAAGCGTCGTGTTAATCTCCATACTTTTTATGCAATTTTTTTATTTATTTATTTTTTTATTTATTTATTTATTTATTTATTTATTTTCTTTTTCTTTTTTTGGAATTGTTCCAAACATCTTCTTTTATTACATTATTCTCTTCTTCCACTATCTTTTACCTTTCACTTTATCTTATTATTTTATCTTCATTTTTTCTTCCTTTTCTTTCTCTTTCGATTTCTTTTTATTTTCTTTTTTTTTTTTTTTTCCTTTACTCCCTTCACTATGTGTCTCTCAAAAGTTGAATTTCTTTATAACGTTCGTGGGAATGAAATAAAAATGACACAATAGTTATTCTAAAAGAACTTAGAAGTTTAATCGAGAAGAAAGGAACGAGCTCACAGTTATTTTACGATTGAGTTCATATCGTATACGTACTTAAATACATACATACATACATACGTACATACATACATATATATATATATATATATGTATATACATATGTAAATACATATGTACGTATATAGATATGTACATGTGTACATACACATGTAGATGAATAGATATGTAGTAACATACTAAAAGCCGATAGGTACTGAGCTTAAGAGCTAGACTTGTAGCTTCTGAATAATCGTAGGTGTTTCCACCATACGGGACGTGACGATGCCAGTCGATAGAAACTATGGTAAACTATGGCACAGTGTGCATTCTCGTGAATGATAATGTCCGATATCGAACTTACGTAAGTACTTACTTACGTACGTACTCTCGATATATATTATCGAATGAGATAGTTCCACGTTATTAGAGAGGAAAAAAAAAAAGAAAAAGAAAAATAAAAAGAAAAAAGAAAAAAAAGAAAAAATATTGAAAGACGTGTTATCCGATTACTATTCAATTTCTGTATCCACGTTTTGTTCTTTTTTTTTTTTTTTTTTCCTTTTTTTTCCCCTTTTCTTTTCTTTTCTTTCATTTTTTTAATGAAGAATTTCAATTAATTTTTAATCAAACGCGATACAATTGAAATTTGAATTAAATTATAATAATCACGTCTGTAATTATATATTTTGTATAAATATAAAATCGAATGATTTGATATAACATATTTCATATTAAATTAATTTAAGTCAAAAGGAAATAGAAAAAAAAAAATATATATTACATACTACGTTTATTGTATTTGAAAGAAGAAAGAAAATAAATGTGTAAGCACTCTAACATAGTCATTACGTGCATGCATGCATGCGTACATATATACATACATACATACATACATACATTAAAATTGGAATGATGCAGAGAATATTTTATAAATGGTCCATTAGAAAATTAACATTGATAGAAAGACATGAAAAATCGTCAAGCCTTTTTTTATAGCGCATAACAAAGAAATTATTTTTTATATTTAAAAAAAAAAAAAAAAAAAAAAAAGAAAAAAAAAAAAGAAATTTACATAAAAAAAAGATAAAGAAAAGAAAAAAAAGTAAGAGAAAAAACGAAAAAGAAAAAGAAATATAAATCTTTCACTTTAGCTTCTTTCCTTCCTTTCTTTTTTCCTCCTTCCTGAAATCATGACGTTTGATTTTCATATCGTATTGTACCATGAAAGATGATAAGAATAACGATATGCAAGAAATCGCATGGATGCATCTTTTTATCGTACATACATACACACATACATACACACATACATACATACATACATACATACATACATACATACATACATACATACATACATACATACATAAAGATGGTTAAAGTTCGTAGATAAAGAAAGGAAGAAAGAATGAAGAGAATAGAACAAGATAGATAGATAGGTAGATAGATAGATAGATAGATAGATAGATAGATAGATAGATAGATAGATAGATAGGTAGATAAAGAGAGAAAGAAAGAGAAAGAGAACTCGAAAGCAACGAGGGTGATATTACTAAGAAGATCACGACACTCGTGATACTTTCTCATTCATACGGTAACAGCAATCAATGGTTAAAGGCTCTACTTTGCGATATAGAATCAATTGATGTTATTCATGAGCTGGCCCCTATTATCCTATGATAAAAGGATCGTACGTTGTTCGGTTTCCGTTTTCAACGAAAGATTTAAAAGATTTTATATAAGAAAGAAGAAAAATTCTATTCGCTCTATCTATTCTCTAAGGGGATAGAAAAATTTTTCCATTGAGAAATATGTAGATATTATTTGTACAAAATGAACATATATGTATATATATATATATATCTTATGTATGCACGAATGAGCGCTTTTAAAATATAACGTGACACAATATATTTTATATTTTTGTACCTACTTACATATATTGCATAAGATTGATAAAGTATCGAACGGTTCCTTTTTTGTTCTCTTCTATATTTTTTTTTTTTTTTACATGTAAATCATGTTAATATTCGCTGCTAAAGACGTCCATTATATTGAAAATTATCCTACGAATTGGGGAATTTTTAAGAGAACTAAAAAAAAAGAAATAAGGGTAAAAGAGAGAGAGAGAGAGAGAGAGAGAGAGAGAGAGAGAGAGAGAGAGAACGTGAACTAAATCTCCCGAATCACCGATCGAACGTAAAAAGTTTAGAAAAGTTTAGATATATATATATATATATATTTCTTCAAAGTACAATTTATCATCGGACCTCGCGATAACGGCTAAAATCCGATCGGTAATATTCGTGATAGTGAAGAAACGGAAGTCATAAGTAATTTGCCTTACGTCATCTTAATGCCTTTCGATCGTTTTACAACGATATCTCGTTTAAACAGACGTATATGTTGAACAGCTGATATTG
>NW_023395857.1:2917500-2932500 GCF_014083535.2 Vespa mandarinia | reverse complement strand
TACGGTAAAATCGGTTGGTGCTGTATTAACCTATTGACATTCTAATAATTTTCCTTTAATCAGCTTCCTAGATATTTTCCTGGTTTCGTAATCCGCTTAGAAGTTTTATAAGTGATTGCTCGCGAATTACATGTTACCTTAGAGGATGCAACGCTATATATATGTATATATATATATATATATATATATATATTACTTACTCGTTTCAAACATATCTATTGTATACACACACACACACACACACACATATATATATATTTATGTATATATGCACGTATTTACGTACTTACATATATAGAACTGAAAGACAATGTGTTAGCATTTTTATGTGAGTTGTATCGATTCGATAATATTTTTAAACGTCTAACGTGTTAGAACGATTATAATTTCATCGATACGCAGGTATAAAATAAAATGAAAAAGATAAAAAAAAAAAAGAAGGAGAAAAAATGATATATATATATATATATATATATATATATATATATATATAATTAAGTAAAAGGAAACGATTCGATTCTTTAAAAGTAATTTTATGAATCTTAAAGAAGGACACATGTCCCTTTTATGTATACACACACACACATATATATATATACGCTTTTATGATTCGTCGAATAGTCATTTACAAATAGATTTCCCTATTCGTAAGGAAATTCTCCTTTTCCATGCAGAGTAACGTAGAGACATGACTATTATGCCCTGGTTATCTCGGTAACTATTCATAGACATTATTCCATATCGTATCTTCGTTCGCGGTAACGTCCTTAATTTTCAATGACCTATTCTACGAAACAAAGGCCACGATACCCCGCCTAACTTCGCGTTGTTCTTAATAACATAAAAAATCCGAATGAACGAGAGTAAGAAAAAGGAAAAAAAAACGAAAAAAAAAAAAAAAAGAAAAAAAAGAAAAAAAAAATAGAGAAGAAGATTCGAAACTAAATGAAAAAAGAAAGAAGTGAATAGAAAAATATCTATCGAACGTACGTTCGATGCCTTTCATTTTTTAATGTTAAACTTCTTCAGAACTTTCTTCAAATTTTTTTTTTTTATATCTCTATACACACACACGCACACATATGTATATACATATATATATATATATATATAGAAAAAAAAAGAAAAGAAATGAAATAAAATAAAATGAATGAAGTTAAATTTAATAGATAAAAATTCTTCCCCTTAGAGCGTTATTAAAATTTTAATTTTATCTTTAAAAAAAAATTTATATTAATTAAATATAAAAGAATAGAGTTAAGCATCGATCGAGTGCTTTGACATTAAAACTGGAAAAAAAAAGAAAAAAAAAAGAAACAAAAAGAAAAAAAAGAAAAAAAAGAAGAAGAAGAAAAAAAGAGAAAAATAATTTCTAAAATGGAGTCGACTAATCGTTTTGTTCTTAATATACATTATAATATTATAATATATTATGATACTATACTATTATATTATAAAATAATATATATAATTACAACAAACACACACACACACACACACACACATATATATATGTATACATAGTATATTTATATTATTAAACAATTTATTTTCGTAAAAACATACATTTACTTAGAAGCACTATATATTAACTCAGCTCGACGGTTCCTCCGCAGTTTACTGAATTGGGACACTAGTTCCATTACGCGATACATTCCGTGATACATGGACGCTGACGCGAGGGAATATAGAAATTCTAGCGATGGAGTCGTTAAATTAGCCAGAAGACGCCATTGGATCTGGGACGAATGGCGGAAGATTCCTCCTTCATCGGGTTATATACACGCATATGTGTATACACATATGCATGTATATAATCTATATATATATATATGCGTGTATATAATATATATATATATATGTATATATGTGTATGTATATGTATATAAGTATATAGTACATGCTCGTACGTTCATATACACCGTAGGATGTTGTATATACATAGATGAATATTCGTGCAATCGACCAAATCTCGTCGAGCCAAGTAGAATAATCGGTAGTCTAGTTATTTCATTTCTGCGACACAGTATTCTAAATAAGAATCGTTGTCTAATGGAAGAAATGGTGTGCATTAAATTTTCTGACAATTTATTTATTATGGAAAGATGAAAAAAAAAGAAAAAGAAAAAAATTAGAATAAAAAGAAAAAAGAAAAAATAAAGAGAACAAAAAGAAAATAAAAATCGCTTATGGAATTATTCGGTTATAGGCAATTAATGAACAACGGGCTAATGTACTTTTTCTTCTTTCACATGATAAATAATAATTAATAATTCGTAAAATATTATTTATTAACTGTTAACACATAATTCCATATGAATAATTTTTATTTCTATTAAAATCATTTTTATCCTCTTATCCGATTATGGGATTTTATTATAGTTCATATTTATTTACGTATTTCAATCTTATACAAATATATGAAACATTAACAGCATAGGATATATTAGATTAATTATCAAAGTTATCAAAAAAAAAAAAAAAAAGAAAAAAAAAATTGAAGGAATAATTATTTGTATTTATTTATCGCGTCTGACTGATGGGTCACGAAAAAAAAAAAAAAAAAAAAATATATGATTCTCAAAGATTTAATTGTAATAAATTTTACTATGGAGTTTAGCATTCAATAAGAACTTATATAAATGTAAAACTTTGCCCAATTCATGATTCAGTCCTCGTGATATTAGATTATTATCAAAGTTAACAAAGCAAAACAAAAAAAGAAATGAAGGAATAATTATTTGTATTTATTATATTTATCGTTCCTTGGCTGATGGGTCACGAAAAAAGAAAAAAAGAAAGAAGGAAAAAATTATGATTCTCAAAGATTTCATCATAACTAAATCTTACCTTATGAATTTTAGGATTCAATACGATCTTATATATAATTATATAATCGCCCTACGATTTATTCACGTGATATTAGATTATTATCGGAGTTACCGAACCAAAAGAAAAGAAAAAAGAAGGAGAAAAAAAAAAAAAAGTAAAGAAAAAAAGAACACGCACAGAAGAAAGAACAATTATTTGTATAATTATTATCGTCCTTTATATTTCTGGTGGATTGGTCACGAAAAAAAAAAAGGGAAAAAAAAAAAAGAAAAAGAAGAAAAAAAGAAAAAGTGATAAATATACGATCCTTCAAGATTTCATTGTAATAAATATCACTTTTTCGAGTTTTAAAATTTAATACGATCTGAATATAAATTATAATATGCTTTACGATTTATTCTCGTGACATTAGATTATTGTCGGTATTATCGAAAAAAAGAAAAAAAAAAAAGAAAAAGAAAAACAAAGAAGAAAATAAATAAATCAAAATGAAAGAATAATTATTTGTATTTATTTATCGTACGTCATTTTTTCGTACTTGGTGATGGGTCACGAAAAAAAAAAAAAAAAAAAAAAAAAAAAAAATCACCCACCAAGATTTCATCGTAATAAATTCCAACTCTTTGGAGTCCTTCGCGACTGGACTAAAATGTAGGTTGAAATTGTCGATCCGATTAAAATTCCATGACATAAATATGTACTCTTAGGAAAAGAATGAAAAAAGGAAGAGAAAGAGAAAGAGAAAGAGAAAGAGAGAGAGAGAGAGAGAGAAGGGGATATAGTGGAAGAAGAGAGGGGGAAGGGTAAAAGGGAGAGAAAGATAGAAAGAAAAAGAGCGATGTTACGAGCATCTGATAACGCTAACGACACGCTCGCTTTATTAATTACATCGTTATTATTATTCAGACAATGGGTACAAGGAGTCCGGGCTCTCGAAAGTGGGTCGTAGATACCGAAACCGATAACTTTTATATAAAGATTGGCAAGCTCCGTAACAATACTTATTCATGCTGTACGCAGTGGCCGAGTTTCGGTGAATCTATGCGGAGAACTTCAAATATTAACTTTTACTTCGGTATCCCCTATTTCCCTTTCTCTATCTTCATCTATCTCCCTCTCTCTCTTTCTCTCTCTATATCTTCAAAAATCTTAAATCTCTTCTTTCCCCCTCTCTTTCTTTCTCTCTTTCTCTTTCTCTTTCTCTTTCTCTTTCTTGATAGTCGTTTAAAAGTCTTATTATTAAACCTCTCTCTCTTTCTCTCTCTCTCTCTCTCTCTCTCTTTCTTTCTCTGTCTCTCTCTCTCACTCTCTCTTTCTATATCATCAAAAGCTTTATTGTTAAATTTCTCTCTCTCTCTCTTTCTCTCTCTCGCTTTTTCTCTTTCTGTACCTTCAAAAGCCTTATTGTCAAATATTTCTCTCTCTCTCTCTCTCTCTCCCTTTTGTTCGTTTTTCATGAAAATTGTTAGAGAAAGAGCGTGAGGTTAATAGCGGAATAACGTTCACGTTTCATCGTGAACATGACGATATGAAATATCGTATAAAAACGAACGTGTTGTGTACTTTAATAAAAAAAATAATTAAATAATTAAACATATATATATATATATATATTTATTTATTTAATTAGATAAGAAAAAAGGAAAGTAGATTGTAGAATAATTGGAGAAGTAATTATTATTCGTGAACGTCGAAAGAGAAATAAAGAAAAAAGAAAAAAAAAGGAGAAATATCTCGATATATTTTAATAATACAAACCGATTAACCGATTGAATGTTTACATAAAAAGAAAAAAAAAAAAAAAAAGAAGAGAAAAAGGAGGAAAAATATTAGATCCCAAGAAAGAAACGTGAAAAGAAGAATAAGAAAAACGATTATTATCCGTCCAATTATTTATCCTCGGTCGGGGAAACAACAACAAAAAAGAAAAAAAGAAAAAAAATAAAAAGGAAAAAAAAGGCAAAGACAAGAAGAGAAAAGGGATAAGAATAAGAATAGAAGAGAATAAGAAGAAGGCAAAGGATAAAAAAAAAGAAAAAGGAGTCCACTTGAAAGCATTTTAGTAAGGAAGAAAGGTCAGTAAGTAAAATCGATCATAGTCGATCGTTATCGTAACATAGAAATGGCAATCGTGACATGAAAGAACGCATTGAAGGAGGGTCATCGTTGATTGGTCGTTTCGAAGAACACCTCGAAGAAACAACTTTCTCTCTCTCTCTCTCTCTCTCTCTCTCTCTCTCTCTCTCTCTCTCTCGCTCGCTCACTGTTTCTCTTTCTTTGACTTAAGCTGTACGAACGTAATCTCGTAAGAACCAAGCATGCTATCGTGAATGCGTGTTAACTGCACTATTAGAGTTGCACCTTGACCCAAGAATACGATCCAAACTTCGATCCCCGCGCGTTCAAGTCGCGTGCGAATCAAGATTAAGTAGTTTACGGTTTGACCTTACCGATAGGCTACACGATCCTAGGTCTTGCTGCGTCGCCAATAACACTCGCGCATTCACCATGATGAGAGATTTATTCTCTCTTTTTTTTTTTTACGTTTCTTTTTCTTTCCCTTATCCTTTCTTGTTTTTCTCATTTTTCATTTTTTGCTTTTTCTCCGTTTTTTTTTTATACTTTTTTCTATTTTTTTTTTCTTCTTTTTTTTTTTTTTTTTTTTTTTTTGAAAATCGACGATTATAAATTTGTTCTCTTCTTTCTTCTTCTTCTCTCTCTCTCTCTCTCTCTCTCTCTCTCTCTTTCTCTTTTCATATCTAGATAAAAATTTGTATAATATGATAATTGTATTATATTGATCGTACGTAATTATGACATGATCTGATAGTATATTTAAATTTACATTGATTAATTTTATTATAATTTTGAATTATAATCATTATAAATGTTTACAGTAAAATTATCATTTTATATAATACATTATATTAAACGTAGATACGATTATACTAACATGATTAAAATTGGTATGATCTAATTATCCTAATAATAATTAGTATAATATAATTAAAAATTTAATATCATTGTTACCATGTCTTTATTGTCCTTTAACAAAAAATTTTATCTTTAACGTTTACATATCAATTATAAATTAAAAAGTAAATTTGAAATTATTTGTCATTTTTGTTATAATTATAGGGATATTACATAGATATCATTTTATCGAGATGCATATTATTTCAAGCGTAACGTGTAACACGTTAGTTTATTATCGCCATTATCCTATCGTTTAATTATTCACGAGATATTATTCCTATATAAATATATGTCTATATATATATACACACACACACACGCGCGCGCGCGCGCACACGCACGCAGACACACAAAGATATATGTACATATGTATATATGTATTTATTTACTTTCTATTAAATTGTGCAAAGCAACGATTTGACGTTTACGCCTGGGGAATAATAATTTTACGATTATGTATTAATATCTCAAAGGGATGATAATTAACATTTCGTATTAAAAGAAGAAAAAAAAAAAAAAAAAGAAAGAAAGAAAAAGAAAAAAATCGAAAGAAAGAAGAGAAGAACGATTTATCATAATTATACTAAAACGATATACGCACGCGAGCACGCAGAAATATAAATTACTCTTGTTTGATAAAAGATGTACACAAATTACTTTTATATATATATATATATATATATATATATATATATATATATATATATATGTGCATGATCACGAATGCGAGTTTAGTTGGTTTTGCTTCTTCACAAAAAGTGATGGCCATGGTGATGGCCATTTCTCAAATGTATTCCGGTTCTTTTCTTTTTTTTCTTCTTCTTCTTTTCTCTTTTTCTTTTCCCTTTTCTTTTTTTCTTTTTTTTCTTTTTCTTTTTTCCTTTTAAACAGAGATCAAACCACCGTAAGTACATTATCGTGAAAGGAAAGTTATAAAGGACGATATAGTAGTAGTATTAGTATTAATAGTAGTAGTAGTAATAGTAGTAGTAGTAGTAGTAATACTAGTAGTAGTAGTAAAGAAAGGATGGAAGAACAAACAGTGTTCTCGTTTAAATTGTTTCATGAGAGAAAGAGAGAGAAAAAGAGAGAGAGAGAGAGAGGGCAGGAAGAGAGAGAGAGAGAGAGAGAGAGAGAGAGAGAGAGAGACGAACTATTCTAAAAGGAACAGTTAGGTATTATCATGGGTAATAGGGTTCGTGCCTAAATATATCCATAAAAGGAAGAAAAAAGACGAAGGGAAGAAGATGATGATGATAAAGAAAAAGAAAAAGAATAGAAGAAAAAGAAGAAGAAAGTGTGGATAATAATCAAGAGATAACGATCAAATGCAAAGAGTAATATACAGGGTGAGTTTATCGACGAGGGTTAGAATCTGAAGCAAAAAAAAAAAAAAAAAAAAAAAAAAAAGAAGAAAGAAAAAGAAGAAAAGAAAAGAAAAAGAAGAAGAGAAGAAAAAAGGGTGATGATGGTGATGATGATGGTGATGATGATGATGATGATGATAATGATAATGATGGATTAGAAATCAGGTTGTTTTCTCTTGGATTAACATAGAATATCATCTACGATTTCCTAGCCTGTTAAAGTCGTTGCGGTTTGTCTCTGGTAAGAAGAACATGGATTCCTAGGAAGAGAAACGGAGATAGGTAGAAAGAGAGAGAGAGAGAGAGAGAGAGAGAGAGAGAGAAGAATGGGTGAAGGGGAGAGAGGGATAGTTGAATCCAATACAAGGGTACACTGTGTTTAGACATCGTAATGCGGTTACCACAAGCTACTTCTAAATCCTTAGTCCGTTACTGTGATTCTCTTAACAGTACTCTATCAATCTTATTTCTTATACCATTACTTCGTTATTCCCATTTTAATGATGCATTATGAAGATATATATCACTTCGATAACATTCAGCAAGTTATATACATATCTAGTGTTATAATATTTATTGGATAAATTTCTAAACAAAAAAAAAAAAAAAAGAAAAAAAAAAACTAAGAAAAAAAAGAAGAACAAATAAATAGATTACAGATGTAAATAATTAGAAATATGATAAATATCTGTGGGATCCTATCGATTTATCATATTTAGATATTTTAATTTAGATAATTTAATAATTAGATATTTTAGACATTTAGATATTTCAATTTACCATAGTATCATAATATCATAATATTATTACAATTGATTGATCATGAACTATTTTTCGATCTTAATCTATTATATAGATTTTTCTAAAAGTATTATACATAAAAGATACTTAGTTTGGAGACACTGTAATTCGTTATTATTACGTACGCAATGTTAAAAAAAAAAAAAAAAAAAAAAAAAAAAAATCAAATGTAGAATTTCGATATTTATTGTATTATATTAGATTGATTATAAATTCTTTCAAAAAAAAAAATTTTTTTTAAATATAAAAAAGGAGAAAGAGAGAAAGAGAGAGAGAGAGAGAGAGAGAGAACAAGAGAAAAATATATTAAGAGACACACAAGAGTATATATATATACACTTGAAGGAAACAGTGAATATTGGTGTATCTAATCGATGAGACATGTTGAAATATAGGAAGGCAAGATATAGAGACAGAGAACAGCTATTCCATTTCAACGAATGCAATATCGTCCTGGTTTATTCGAATATCGATCGCGTAACCGTCGAAGTTCGGTATCAGAAATTATTCAGAATCTTGATCGGTGATTGCGAAATCATTCGTTCCAACTTCGAGAGAACTCTCGATATAGCCTTTCTCACGTTATTATTTATCTTCCAGATAGATGGGGATCGATGCATTTTTCATGGATTTATCCCAAGAGATTAGATTGATTTTTATACGATAATATTCTTCCAACTTCTCGTCATTTTCATTTACATATGTCATTGTCCTCGTCATTCTCATTTTTCGTTTATATCTATAATCAATTATCATAGAACATATTGTCATTTCTCGATTACTCTTTTGATCCTCTAATATATACGTATCTAAATTTCATTTCTTTTCTTTTCTTTTTCTTTGTTTTTTTTTTCTTTCTTTTTTTTTTTTCTTTTTTCTTCTTCTTCTATCGATATTTCCTTCGACACATTTCTTCGTAATTTATCAAATAACACCTATATAATATTTCTAAAGAATTTAATGGACCTAAGAATTTTTAAAAATTATTTAAAATCATTGTATATTATTTTCGATGCACTATCGTATATTATAACTTTTATATGTTTCGTGAATTTACGAAAGAAAAATGTTCTATACTTTATAGAGATAAAATCTTACGAATTAATCAATTTCTTATCGTTACGCGTGAGGTAGCAAGTATCTCTCTCTCTCTCTCTCTCTCTCTTTCTCTCTCTCTCTCTCTCTCTCTCTCTCTCTCTTTCTCACTCATTCATAAGTTGAAAAACACCGATCTTAAGAAACTTGACTACGGGAAATTTCTTAGCGGAAAATTTCACGATTTAAAAATGAACAAGCTCGTAACAAGCTCGTAACAAGCTCGTAACAAGCACGTAACAAGCGAAGGTTACATATGTACCATGCAACCCGATTTATTGTTCAATCCCTACAAAACTCATTACAACATTGGTTTAGGTGCAACCTTGTAAGTCCCGTCAAATGACAAGCAGAAATCCATTAGAAAATAGAATTTCTACGTACCAATATATCCAAGTATGTATATCGTACATCGTCCATAAGTGTATCGTACATACGGAAGATCGAATGTATTATATATATATATATAAATATATATATATATGTACATAAGTACATAAGTATATAAATCTGAATTATATGTAAATTATTTAAATAGATATTCAACGATGACGTCTCGTATGAACTCATACATGACATATGTCAAATTTTTTTTTCTTTCCTTTCCTTTTCTTTTACTTGTTATCTACGAACAAATTACTTAACATGGATATTACTATAATTATTATTATAATTATATATATATATATATTTATAAATTATAAGAAGTATATTACAATAAGTTAATACGAAGTATAACTTATACTTTCAAAAATACAAATATAAATATTGTATATATACTTTGTTTAACTTTAAAGTTACAGAACGTTACAAGACGTCAGTAACAAAAATTTCTCGATGATTATATTCAATCGATTAACAATTATTAATTTATAATAATTTTTGAACTAATTTTCTTTTTCTTTTTCTTTTTTTTTTTAACATTGTAAATATGAATCGTAAGAATACAAGTCTATGGTAATCGTTCGTTTATATTTTTAAAACGAAAAACAAAAAATTAATCCGATAAGTCACGAAAAAAGGCAAAATAATTGATGATTTATTTTATTTTATTTATTTATTTTTTTTATTTATAAATATATATATATATTTTTTTTTTCATTCATCATCTAAAAACTTTTAACCCGAAAATGGTTGTATAGTGAGTGTAACATATGTATTTCATCTTAACGTCATGTAAATTGCTTTCCATTAGTTTTATTTTAAATTTAACAAAAAAGGAAAAAGGATAAATTAATAAAATAAAATAAAAAATGTCATCCATCAAATCTCTCTCTCTCTCTCTCTCTCTCACTTTCTCTCTCTCACTCTCTCTCTCTCTCTCTATCTCTCTCTCTATCTCTCTCTCCACTCTTTAACATAAAATATTCTTTTTATTTAACAAATGTATTCTCGTTAAGAGATAAACTTTGATTTTATCGTTGAATTTTTTATAGGATGAAAAAAAATGTATGTAAATTATGATATCAAAAGTAATATATAACACGAAAGTAGAAAGAAGAAAGGTTCATCTCACTAACACACAGACACACACATACACACACATGCGCGCGCGTACACACGCGCGCATACACATCTGTATAGAAAACGTATCTTCTTTCTTTCAAAAAGAGAAAAAGAGATAGAGAGAGAGATAGAGAGAAAGAAGGAGAGAGAGAGGGAGTGAAAGGGTGCGAAAGAGAGAGAGAGAGAGAGAGAGAGAGAGAGAGAGAGAGAGAGAGAGAGAGAGAGATAAAGGAAAAGAGGATAGAGAGGAGTTTAAGGCTTTCACACGAAAGGGGAAAGATGTTCAGGGTGGTTGAGGCACTTTATTGGCCTCTAAGTAGAAAAGTCCATTAAAATGTGTACGCGTGGGTGTAGTTTAACGTCTTTGTAGTAGAACGAAAGAGTACATGTATTTAGATATATACATATATATATATATATATATATATATATATATATATATATATATATATACATACATATAAGAGCGTTACGAATATTTGACATTACTATGGAATACTCTTCAAAGGCATCCTCCTCTTCATAGACAAACATTTATCGGAGTTACCGAAGTCCTCCCTTCTTCTGTAAAAGCTTCCTAGATACAGCTAATTGATAGCTAAGAACTGTTACGTATAAATATATCGATGCAAATATAAGAAATATTTCTATATCTTTATATACACGAATATACATACGTATATGTAACTTTTCTTATATCTATTAACAAAGAATGTATTATGATCTTTTCTTTTTCTATTGTCTTGTTTTTTTTCTGTTCTTCTTTCTTTTTTTTTTTTTTTTTTTTTTTTTTTTTAATGAAATTTCGATCACATATTTAACAAAAAAAATATATATATATATTTTTTTTTTTCATTTTTCATATATATATCTCATAATAAAAATAATAAAGTGTGCGTTGTTAATCGTAAAAAATATATATATATATATATATATATATATATATATATATCGGATAAAATTGATTAATAATCTTAGAAGAATAATTATGATTATAAATCAAGTTCTATAAGTAGTATATGTCAATATTAATATACGTCATTTCTTTAAGCACTTAATCTCTTGTATCTTCATTTTTCTTTCTTCTTTTCTTTTCTTTTTTAGAAATATACTCTCGCATATTTATTTTTATTATGTGTATATATATATATATATATATATATATACATAGATTGTTCTTGATTAATGCACAAAAAAAATAACGTATTGACATATTGCACGTTAACATAATGGACAAAATGACCTATAAAAGGTTTCGAAATCAATTTGTAATTTTTTAACGCTCCTCTTTTCTCTCTCTCTTTTTTTCTTTTTTTTCTTTTTCACAACTCATATAGAATATGCGTTAAGATAATTTTATACACCCCAAAAAAAAAAAAAATAAAAAAGAAAAAGAAGAAAGAAAAATCATGCTTAGTATTTTGTCTTCTTTGTTTTTTTTTTCCTCCCTCTTCCTCGAAGAAATAAATTCATTGTGATTAAGATAAACAGATGATCGTTTTCAACGAAAAAGGTATAGTTCGTAATCGTTTTTACAATTAGTATTATGATATCAAATAGTAAGTATTCAAGGTAAGTATTCACTATGTATACAAAAGAATGTAGTTTGGGATCACACGCGGTTGCATCGAATAAACGGCCAGACAATGAACAGCCGTCATTAAATTCCAATTTGTTTTCAAAGCACGACCCTTTAAACGGGGTTGAACGCGCATAGGAAAACTTTGAATATTTTCTGTACCGGTTCGTTATACAACAACCGTGTCTCGTGACTTTTATCGACCGAGATAATGATTATTTCCGTGCTACTTATACCTTAATGAGAATTATATATCGAACAGAGACGATACCCGATAAAAACAATTTCGATTTAAATCGACGAGCTTTATCTTTCTCTCTCTCTCTCTCTCTCTCTCTCTCTCTCTCTCTCTCTCTCTATCTCCTCTCTCTCTCTCTCTCTCTCTTTTTTTCTTTTCCTCTTCGTTCGTCCTTTTTCTTTGGTTTTTTTTCTTTCTTTCTTTCTTTCTTTTTTCATTTTTTTTTTTCTATATCGACGACGAAAATCGACTAAAATTAATCCAAAAATTGCACCTCTAAAACATAAAAGATATAATATATATGATTTCAATCGTTTTTATATATTGCCAGCGAGATCGACGATGGGGAAAAATAAAAACGTGCGATTAAATCGACGATTTTATTTTTTTTTATATTTTCCTTTTTTCTTTTTTTTTTTTTTTTTTTTTTGTTTTATTGTTATTATTATCATTTTTTTTTTTATTTTCCCCCTCAACGAAAAAATCGAAAAGAAATTAATCCGATCTCGGAGGGAGGATAAAATTGAACGACGCGAAGAATTAAATCGTAATCTCGATTATACTCGATTAATTATCGATTAAATCGACGATTCATCTCAATAATTCTTCTTCCTTTTCACGTGACGAATCGAATGTAAGTGAATACGAATATGAATTGAAAATTGGATCGTAAAGAAGAAGGAAAAATATAAAAAGGAAAAATAATCAATGATCTTTCTAAACCGACGAGTTCATCGTGAAATTCATTCTTTGTATTGGATCCTTTTGGATTCAGAGGAAAAATAAAAATTCCAAAAGTAAATTACGAATTCAGAAAAAGAAAAAGAAAAAAAAAAAGAAAGAAAGAAAAAAGGAAAAAGGAAAAAAGAAAATATAGAAAGGAGAGAGAAAGAGAGAAAGAGAGAAAGAGAGAAAGAATACTATAAAAGAAGAAGAAAGGATATCGATCGTGATTCCATCGCGTTACCAACGCGATCCACTCGAAGATTAAAAAAGCTTTCTCTTCGTGTTCGCCTAACACGGAAAGCATGTTTTCCCTCGAACGTTCTTCGAAGAAATTCGAGTAAGTATGCGCGAGCGAGCAAGAGACGAGCAACTTTATCTCCTTTTCCTTTTTTCATTCAGCCGATCGTTCACCATTATACCTCCCTTAAAAAAGAAAAATAAAAGAAAAAGTATATATTCCGATTGACGACTATAAACCAAAAAAAAAAAAAGAAGGATAGAAAGAAAGAAAAAAAGAAAGAAAGAAATATCACATAAAACGTCAACATTTAAATTTCGATTGAATCAAAATGAAAAATCATTTTAATTATTTCATTTTATTACATTTTATGGTATAACTAACTATCCTATATATATATATATATATTATATTTTATACATACCGTATATGGTGTAGTTTAGAAAAAAAAATAGAAAGATACTATGTATTGATATATAATGAAAAAGTAACAAAGAAAAATATCTGAATTTTTCCATGAAGTATACATTTTTTTTTTTGGATTTGACCAAATTGAAAGTCTTTTTAATGATTTGATTTTCGATAGAAAGAATAGAAAAATATAGGGAGTATCGTATATATTTTAAAGTATAAATGTACCCTACACACACACATACACACACACACACACATATATATATATATTTTATCTTGAACATATATACGGTATAGTTTAGAAAAATACTATTGGCAGATTGTAAGAAAGTAGTAAAGGAAAATATATAGAACGCATGAAACATAAATTTCTATTTCGACTTCTGACCGAAACGAAATTAATTTTAACCCTTAATAAAAAACAAAATCAAAAAGAAACAAAAATACGAATCCCATATATATATATATATATATATATATATATATATATTAAGAGATACATACTACAATACATTATACAATAACATATATACAGGGTGATTCGAAAAAAAGGAAAGAAAAATATTACTGACATATAGTAAGAAAGTAGCAACAAAAGAGTAATGTAAAGGGATGAGGCCAGGAGAGAGAGAGAGAGAGAGAGAGAGAGGATAGGGGGCGAAGAGTAGTGGGAGTTAGCTGGGGAGAAGAGAGGAGGGGTAGACGTTGTAACAAGAAGGTACTTTTGATCGAGTGTCCCATCGAAAGCTCTTTACTTGTTGAAAGCCATCGAACGGGCAACTCGTGTGCCCTCGAACGTTACAGGTTAGCGTTATCGCTAAACTTAAACGCTGCTTTACGTTCGATATTTACTCTAGCAAATTGTTGTCAACAAGCTAACCAATAGGAAAGAAAAAAAAAAAGAAAAAAAAAAAAATAAAAAAGAAGTGACCTGGTACGACCTTGAAAGGGATAAATGCACCTAACGAACGAGCATCTTATATAGGACGGACTAAATTTAGTCTTTGATTTTATTCTTTGTAATATTTTATTCGATCTTTCATTCATTAGTGATCTAAGTAATTAGTCTTTTCTTCCTTTCTTCGTTGTTTTTTTCTTTTCTTTTATTTATTTATTTTTTTTTCTTTTTTCTTTTTCTTTTTCTTCTTCGTATTTATTCATTTATATCTCTTTCAAACGAGTCCGCATAAGTGAGTAATCGATGTTACGTTTAATTGATGTTATCTTT